>LNSY01378340.1:0-11354 GCA_002024485.1 Artocarpus camansi
TTAATGAGAAATAAAAGCATAAATAAATGATTTAAGCCTTATAAAATGTACACTTTTACATTCTCATTATCAAACGTCATTCTAGTTTTAACTAACTCAAATTGTTCAATGGCATAATCCTACTTGGGCCATCTTACGGTATTTTCCAATTTGTACTTATCTCTTATTTAGGGTTTTAATCAATCTTGTTTTCACTATGGAAACATTCAAGTTGTATCTCAATTTTCTACATGCTAGATTCTATATTTGTAACTGGCTACACATTTCTATTTTTCTAGGTCACTTTAGTGTTTTATGTCGCTCTAAGGCTTCCTTATAACCTCTAGTGAAGGTTGTGTCTCGGGCTTCAAATGCCTTATTAGACGGACTACTACTTCTATCCTTTCTTGTTGTTAAGAATGAGCTAGACTATGAGCTGTAAACTCATTCAACAAGGTGCTACATGCTTGTCTTCACTCTCTTCTTATCATCTTAACCTTAACTTAATCAAATCCTTAAATTTCTTTCACTTTATAAGTGGTGGGTCACTATCATTATTGCTCTAATTAGGTATTTTCATCAACATTTTAGAGCAAAAGCTCCTATTAATGGTCCTAGTTCACGAGTTAAATCATCTGATGTCATGATCTTTCTATTTTCATGCTCATGGTTTGTAGTTCTATTGACTACATCTAGATCATTCTTAATCCAATCCTTGATGTTGAACCTCTAGCTTAACTAATTGTTCTTTCTGGGAGGAGGAGGGGTATACTAGAACCTTTGTCTTGCTCTATTTGTCATATGACGAGTATCATCAATCTTGGCTGGAAGCGCTTTCGCTAAGTCTTGCTTGCCTATTGCATAATTCCTAATGTTAAGACGTGCTTATAAACCTAACTTTAGATGCACTACCTTATTTGGTGGACACTACATGTGTCATCCTTGTGATATCTTACCTCTTACTTGACATCAACACACCTTTTATTGGTTTTAGGAGGGGCGTATAAATGGCTCTTAAACTACCGCTACATTCCAAGCCTTCACATGTTACTCTTAAACTTGCTAATCATATTAAGTAGACGTCATTGGTTCTCTAGTCCTTATTATCCACACTCTTAGCAGGAAGATCAAAATGATACTCTTAAAGAAGGTCGTTCCTTCATGTCCGTCATTTCTTGAGGGATGAGTCATAACTTTACAATCTCGGCTTTGGAAGTCATCTCTATAAGTCCCAAAGAATTCTACTATTTAGATAATGTCATAGCCGGACTTATTTTACATAGCTAAGCATATTTATAATTTCTTTGATGAGGAAAACTTAAGGGCATTTCGACCATCAGTTACATGATTAAATTTTTCCTTTAAAGGGTTGAGAAATACTTTTATCAGTTCATTCCAACACAAATCCTGGAGGGTTTGTCCTCAACATGGCACATTTTAACTATTCAAAGGGTTTTTTAGTATCCCTACATTTGTACTTTATAGTATCTAATTACTAGTGAAGGTTTGGTGTTGGGCTCTAAGGTCTCCGATCTTGCTTATTCCATAAATCCTCTTTTATCTAAAGGCTTTATAACCTAGAGGATGACCACTTCTACTTGAGATAGTCTTCTTGATTTAATAATTTAGGTGCGGATAAGTCTACTATTCCATCAAAGGATTTCCTCTTAAAAGAATATCTCTATTTGTTTATCTAAATTAGTTTTAACCTATTGATAACTAAAGGTTGTTTAATGATATGACAAACTGTGTCCTTCGTTTGAGAATTCTAATGGTTTTTTTCCACTTATTCTAGGTACTCTATTTGGGTTGTGTATCCTTATTAGAGTGGCTCAGATATTGAACCAACCTGAATTCATCTCTTTCAGAATTCTTAGAAAGGTATATTAATGATAGTGTATTGTCATTCTTTTTGTTGTGCAATATCTTTGTAACGTTACTTACATCTCTTGGGTGAGTGGAAGTGACTTTGCTTCAACAATCCCTACTTAATGGAATCCTAAGTTCTTGTAGGATGGTGTCTAACCGATCAATCCAATTTATTATTTCTTTTATTATTTTTGTCTAATTGTACGTTGGGGAGGAGATATCTCACTCCAAGATTACCATAGTAGGGTCTATTTAGCCAGATACTAACTTTAGAAGTAACCATCCATAGACAGTCTATGGCCTTTGGGAAGTTATTCTCTTATATCATAGAATTCTGCTTACATTAGGATACCTTGTAAGGATCCATGTGTTTATCCTTATTGAGAATCTGATTCTACAGAATCTATCCTTTCATCATAACAAGAAGTTAAGTTCTTAATGAGTTTCTTGTGGGCCTTATTATGCATGTTTATAATGCATTACATGGTACCTATAAGTTATATTCCATTTATAATACAAATAACATACATAAAACAAAGAATTCATACATATATAACATATAAACGTATCATTGATACACATATCATACATGCATATATCATTCATATACATATCATACATATGCATGACATTCATACTTTCATATCATAAAGTTGCTAAACATTTTTCTTTTGTTAGCAACTATTTTAGATCATATGTATAAGTCATATTGTATTTATAATACATAAAGCAAACATAATTCATAGCATTCATACATATATCAATCATACTTTTGTATCATGAAATTGTTAAACATTTCTAAGTTAGCAATTATTGCATATCATAAACCATTGCTAGGTTCGAGACCCTACTAATCTCTAGCAAGTTGCATAACATAAAGTTTTTCTTATCGGAAGTTTAAATTGTTCATACATAAATCTTGCTTTTTATACTATATGTATACTTGCTTAATCATATGGTGTGTCACACCACTAACCCCATAATGGTACGATGACTATATAATCCTTGATATTGTTTCCATGCCTTATGTTGGTGACTTAGCTGATGGTTCAGGTTAAAAGCCTTCTTTGGCAAGTGCTCGTTCATGCTTTGAAAAAGGGCTTGGATGTTATCATCCCTCGTGGTAATTCCTTGAAGAAGACTTTAATCTTTCATTCTCTGCTTATCTTGACAGTGGCTTTCTTTGTTCTCATGGTGTTAACCATCTACCAATAGAAATAGCTTCTAGCAAAGATCCACTCATATACTGCATGACGTTGGCTTTTCTCATGAGTTAGCAATTAATTGGAAAAGAACCTATAGGCTCGTTTTCTTTTCGGGGTGAAGTTGCCTTGCTCATGGCTTCCTCATTGATAAAAAAAAGGCAAAGGATGAAATAAAATATGAAGTAAGTCTCGAGGGAAAAGATAGGGAATTCTTAGTAATGACCCTTTTTTTATTCATATAATAGTTAAAAGGTTATGTTAAAATCGGTGAGGTTTATTAATCCTTTTCAAAATTCAAAAAAGTTTTTATAGAACCTCTAGATTCTCTGCCAACTGGCCAATCAATTACTTCTTTGGTTGTCGCTCCCAAAATTCTCTCTAGAATTCGTACTCCAAGTGTCATTCATCTCAACACGTTGATTTAAAAGATCAGGCAATTCTAGATATTATCTAGCTGACTTAGGAAGTTAGTATCTAATTCAACTTTTCGTGGTTCGATGTGTCATGGTAGCTAGGCTTGGTATTGGGCCTTGAGAGGATATTTAAAACCATGCTTGGCATGTCCATAGCTTGATTGCCATGATTTAATATATCGACACTTGTTATCCAACATAACTAAATTTAACATTTAATTAACTTAACTTACTTAGACTGTGGCGAATTGGATATGTGACAACATAGAGTAAGATAGTAGGATACCAGCTCTAATCCAACTGTAATGACTGTAACGACTCTTAAACATGTTTAACGTAAATTAATTAAATTTTGGAATAAATTTTAAAAAAAGAAATAATAATAACTATTTCTTAAAATAATTCTTTTAAGGTTAAGCCTTAATAATGATTTCCTAATATAATTCTTTTATTGATTTCCTTAAACGTAATAATAATTATTACATATTAACATAACAATAATTTCTAAGCTTAATTCTTTAAATCCATCATGACATTAATTTCTTAAAATGTAATAATAATGATTTCATACAAATTTTTCTTTTTAATAGATTTCTTAATTTAGATTAAGAAATGTTTCTATTTAAAAAATTTCTAAATTAAAACAATTTCTTTTAAAACATAAAGATAATTATCTAAAACTAATTCTTTTAAAACTTTTGTCTTAAATTAAAATAAACTTTTAAAAACATCTCTAAAATTAAACATTATAACTTCTTATTTGAAATTTTCATATATTTATTTTAGCTTCTATTACAACATTGTAAAATATTAAAACTTTTCTAAGCTAAGGTCATATAATTATAACCTCGGTTTCTAAACATACTTACATATTTTCATGTACTTATTAATACATGCATAATTTTATAATATAAAAATGCACAAAATTTCGTAGAATTCATTGGTGGCCTCAATTTGACTTAATTTGGCCTCGATCAGTGTATGTCTAACTTGGGACTCACAGCTAAAAGAAGCGGTGTAGGTGGTGGCTTTTTGGTGGTGGAGATGGGGTCGCTTCATTGAGCTTCTCTAATTGAAATTGAGCAATAAAGCTGGTACGAATATTTTCCTCTCGTTGTTTTGAATCTATAAACACCAAAATCAGGTCGATCGGCGCTTCGACGATGGTGAAATCTCGATAGAAGGATAGTAGATTTCTACAACTTTGACTGTGATTGTGGGCTACTCTGGTGGAGTTATGGTCGACACAAGATGTCCTTGGACTTGGCTCATTGCGATTTATCCATTGACACCAGCTGTGTTGAAAACAGAGGTCAAGATCTTCGATTGGATTTTTGGCCATGGATGGGTTAGAGAGAAAAAGTAGAACGAGAAAGTGAAAATTTGATTTTTTTTTTCCGTCTAAGAATTTATAAACTCTAACGTGGGTCCATAGATTCTATTTTGTGTCAAAGTCGGGTTGATCAATTGTTTGATTTGTAAACTTTGAAATTCGTGTAAACATAACCTTACTTTTAAAACTATAATATTTTGATGTTTCTAAAAATAATCAAATAAATTCTAAATTTCTTATTGTATTATTGCCTTACTAAAACTCCATACTGTCACAAAATCATTTTCATGAATTTATCCATATCCTATGGATTTCATAATTTCATTTTTAAAACAAAAAACTTCAATACTTTTGTCTTTAAAATCAGTAATGTACTAATTTCACCCCATATTATATATCTTATTTTTTAAAAAATAATATTTTCTTATCAAAACTTAAATTAAATTCGATTTCTTGATCAAAATAATTTTTCATAAATTCTATAACTTTAATATGCTAACTAATACATAAGCATGTATTTTTCATTAAAATTTTCATATTACAAATCTCTAATTTTATCATAATTTTCATAAACTAAATTGACTATAAATAAGTCAATTTAATTCAAATTTTGAACTTAGCACAATTTCGTGCTTTATGGGTATAACTGAACTCTTTTATCATGAAAAGCTATTTATGGGTCCACATACAATTTATGGGTGCTTTCTAAATTTTCTATAATCACAATATATATTAGAAAGTAATCCGTTTATGATATTGCATTGCCTTAAAGGCTCATGAAGTGTGGACTCTATTATTATTATTATTATTTCATTTTCACATAATTATTTACACTTGTAAATAATTAACTTTGAACGTGTAGGATATCACGAATTTTTGAATCTCTAATAATCCTCATGACTTAGAAAATTCTTGGCATGCCTTATGATCTTATAAAAAAATTAAGATCGATCTTGCACACATAAACTTTATGCTTAGTACTTCTGAATTATGGTGTTGAGCTGTTGGTCACTATTGATCTACACTAACATCATATAGGAATCCTGTAAAATTATACTAAGTCGAAAGTTCCTTTTTATCAAATTGTCTCAATTTTAGATTTTCTAATTGATATTCTTATAAAGGCCACTATTTTGATTTGTACATGAAATTATTGAATCATAAAAAGCTTAATTTAGTACATTAAGTAATTATTTTTAATTATCCAAGTAAACTATCATGACATCATATTTTCCTTTGTGTTTCATACAAAGAGCACATAAATTTTTGTATTTTTTGCATTATTTATTACTAACGTCTTATCGCTATTAAGATTTCCTAACACACGTAACCTGAGAAATTTTAGAATTATAAATCGTGATTAAATAGTGATTTAGACTTCTAAATTTCCTAAATGCTATTGAAGGTCTCTAAACTTAAACTAATTTCTTAAAATTTAATCGTAGTTCTTACAAAAACTTGAACTTATAAACTCTAAACTTGTACTTTCTTATAACTTAATGTCGTAGTTATAGAAAAATCCTTAATTAATCTAACTTATTAATTTCTAGATTTTTTTTCTAGTCATTACAATGTGAATACATGTTCCTAATTGTTGAGTGAAAGCTCACTCTGATATGTTTCTAAAAAATTGATTTAAGTAATTAGTATTATGTTTTAAAAAAATATTGCACAAATTTGGTACTTTATGATAAATTATGATTAAGTATATGATTATGTAGTTAAGTAACAGCCATGTAAGTAGAATCATTACAGTTGGTATCAAAGTCGATATCCTGCGATATTGCTCTGCATTGTAGCGCCCTTGCTATGCCACAGTCCAAATAAGTCAGTTTTAGTTTATGTTAAATAAGTTATGTAGCTAATGGGTAGCGTCATTTGTATGATGCTTTGAGGCTAGTCACTATGACATATCAAATCATAGGGAGCTATATTGAATGTCATCTTCTAAAACAGGCAATGCAATATTTGGAGATGCCAGATCACATGAATCGACACTTTGAAATGATCAACACGTGGAGCATGAATTTGAGAGAGGCTATATAGAGCTACATTGGACGGTTCGAAAGAGACCTACTACTGTAACTTTTATTTAGGATAACTGAAGAATGGAGAAGCAAGATATTCTTCAAAGGACTATCACCGAAAAGAATGCTAATATTAGGATGTTTTACCAAAAGCATGCTTAAACACTATTTCAAAAAAGGCTTTCCAGTCAGGGTCATTAGCAAGGGCATCAGATCTCAACATCATATAATTATTAAGATTCTCAAATTGCATATTAATTGAGAAAATTAATAATCATAAATCATGATTAAGGATCGATTTAAACTTGTAAATTTTCGAAGCATTGTAGAAAATTTCTCGCCTTGAATTGAGTTCTTACATAAATTTGCATTTATAAATTCTAAACTTGCTTTCTCATGTACTTAATGGTGTGGTAATAGAAAAATCCTTAATTAATCACGCTTATTTATTTTTGGATTTTTTCAGACATTATAACCAAACGCCATTTACCTCATCAAATTCAGCTACTCTTTGCTCATTCCACCACGTAGTTTAACCAATCTTTTGGGTAAGCCATAGAACTATATAATACGGTTCAAATTGTTTTCATACCCATCCTAATTGACCTTGTCATGACTCGTATCAAAGGCACTAGCGGGATCATTCAAAGCCCTCTTTATACTTTTTGTTCAGACCATAGTTGGTGGGAACAAGAAATCTTTAAACACCCTTATCACAAATTTTAAAAGGAAAAGGATATAGACGAATTAGAATCTTAAAATCAAAGGGAAAAGATATTCACGACCCCCAAAGCTGATCCTTTATGTTGCCTAAGCTAAAAGGTAATTACTAATGTATACTCTTTTCTTATTATTATAGCCCAAAATATAGAAAAGTAACAATATATAATTTTGAAAATGAATGTGTTTGGTTTTGAAACTAGGCAAAGTGAAGTGCATTGTGAACTCAAAACAAATTTAACGACCACCACTTTTTTCTCTGCTAATTGATGTTACATGCCTAAGAAAAATGAAACCTATTAGGTCAGGTCACAGTAGGAATGTAGTACTTCAATCAGAAACCAAAATGGATAAACAAAAAAGGGGGAAACCGTGTGCATGTATATTGATGGGTGAATAAATTAAGCCTATTTCACCGTTGAGTTTTTGTAAAAGACATATCTTATCTAAAATAATCCACCTTATAAAATTAATTACTTTGTTCTTGGTCACCCGTAACAATTCTGTACATAAATGCAATAAATGAATAAAAAACAACAATAAAAAATTTGATGAGGAAATTTTTCAGACACCTTACCTTCACAAAAACTAACTTAAACATTCAGGAGAGATTTCAAAACCTATAAATACCACGCTTAAACTTCTTTCCCTGAAGACATATTTAAAGATGCACAACTTAATAGTAGTAGTTAATTTTTAAAGACATATTTTCAATGGTATCATATATACTTGGTTCCACTTTAAATTTTCTCACTTCCGAAGTATTAAACTACCTCAAGCAATGGGGTACACTTTCATTCTATGAAAGTTACATATTCTGCAAAACAAATTCACAAGAACCAACATAACCAGTTTCTATGCTACTAATTACATCGACAATTGGTCAAAGACTAGAAATAGAACTCGGATAAAATAGAAGCAATATTAACGAATGAAAATCAATAATCAAGACAGCTCAAATTCACGGACTGGATATTCTTCTTGAGTTTCCTAATCTATATTGAAATAAAGGTAAAAGAAAAAACTTCTTTCTGTCAAAATTAAAAAAAAAAAAAAAACTGCTTCGAATTAGTGAAACCCTAAATTTACATAATGAACTTTCATTCCCCACCTATACCCCATGAATGGTCCTCAATACTAGTCAAAATATGTTTTTTTTCAACAAATAGTCAATACCTAATATGTTTTCCATCCAATTTTTCACATGCATAATAAATTTTGTACTTTTATTAACAAAATTTTTCATGTCAATTCAACACTTATTTATCACACAACTATGGAATTTCTTACCTTGATCAGTTTAATGGGACGAGAAAAGAACAATGCCTCAAGTTTCACTGACCGTTGAAAAAAAAGGAAGACGTAGATCTCCCACGATGAAGTACAAGGAAGAATCGACTTCCTACACAAAGAAACAGATGAAATTCTAGCCTCCAAAGAAATACGTTGAACAAAATAAAACTTAAAAAAAAAAAACTCTATAAACAAGTTAAAAGATACTTCGTTTACTAGTCTACATTATGTAAACAAAATAGTTTCTTTAATGTCTCCACGTGTACCTATTTTCACTGCTTTTGCTCTAGCTTATCCTTTTGTAGCTCACGGCCATTTGATTGTATCCAAGGGCTAGAATTGGTGTTCGGATCATATCCGCTGGTGAACTTAAGACCAACCCAATAAAAATATGTGGATTTGAACTTTGAACTGTCATCTTCTATACCATCCCTACTACATAATATGACAAGATCTAATGTTTTATGGCACACGCATTATTGACTTAATTTTTATTTACTACACAAGACCGTACTTTTTTCACAACAATTTTTAACAAAATTTTTAGTTATAATAAAATGTTGTGACTAATGTGCCTTTAACCACAAATTTTAGTTCAATTTTTCAGTCAGTTTTTTTTTTCAAGGGATTAGGTATTTTTTTATGAGGGGAAACAATTAGAATTTTTCATATTAACTTACGAGTTTTTTTTTTCCCGAAGGCAAAGAAAAACTGGTCTAAATACTTTCAAAACTATGTTATATACTAAAAAAGAAAAAAGAAAAAAGAAAAATCTTAAAAGCAGTCTCTAAACACATCATTTTATAGATTTAATAAATAAGAAGTTTAACAGTTGTCATCGTGTTCATTGGATGCGGCGTGGACTTTCTTGGCAAAGTGCTCTCGCTGGTAGTTATGAAATTCCCAACGACTTTCCATCCTTTACATTTTCCAACGTGAATTATTGGACCGTACCCATACCGTTCACGGGGCCCTTGCAATCTTTGTTTATTTGGGTAGGACAGTGTAGCCCCTTTATCTCTCTTAAAATTACGACAAAGAATGATGCATAGCGCAGTTTCAAAGAAACAAGACATTATTATGATGCAATGTATCGGCTCATACATTTTTTTTCTTTGGATCCTCCACTTACCCTATTTTACGAATGTGCCTCATACAGATTCAAAATTCAAGGGGCTTAGAACATTTCCTTTGTTTTTATTATTAGAATTAAAATCTGGTCGTTTGTGTATATTAATTGTATCTCGGTACATGTACATTTCTATGTAAGAGAGAGAGAAAGATAACAAGAGAAAGAAATTATGGAGGATACAATTTATGATAATGAGAAGATCACCAATGATGATGATGAACGAGTAGCCGTCTACATGGAGTGCTTAAGAAACCATGCAGCCAGCCTCCGGAGCTACGCCACTGATGGCTGTGGTGAGTTCACTCTCAGCGGCGGCAGCGGCAGAGGAGGAGTGGAGATCTCCATTGCGCGGCCTGCGGCTGCCACTGCAACTTCCACCGCAAGCTCACCAAGCCAATTAGGTATCAATACTCGATGTCATCATCACCACTCACTCGTGACAACACTACTGCTAGAAATTCTAGTGCAGAGCAGATGGTGAACAAGAACAACAGCAATAATAATAGTAATAACAATAAGCGGATAAGGACTAAGTTTACGGTGGATCAAAAGGAGAAGATGCGGGCCTTTGCGGAGAGGCTGGGGTGGACGCTGCAGAGGAAGAAGGATCATCATATTTCGGTTTCTGACGACGACATAGGTTCTGCAGAGGGATTGATGTGAGTAGGCAGGTCTTCAAGGTGTGGATGCACAATCACAAGAGCCTATCTTCCTCCTCCTCTAATAATAATAACAATAATAATAGTAATTCCTATATATCTAATGGCAATGTCTCTTCTCTTACCCAATAGCCTGTAGCACTCAAGTAACATTTTCTTTTATTCAGTGATTTGGTTTTATATATTCATTAATGTTTTAATATTTATTGTGACTCCAGTTTCCATTAGCGTTCCTCATGTTCTAATTATGATTTCTTGTTCATTTAAAAAGCTGTACGTTACTTGCACCTTTTTTTTAAATTAATTTATTTTTTTCTCTGTGAGGATACATAAACATTTTCCACCACTTTAGGTTGTCAACAGATACAGTAATCAATCATTAATGATTATAACTCATTTAATATTTGCCATATGTTCGCATCTTCTCTCTCTCTCTCTCTCTCTGATTTTTTTTTTAGATAATTTGCATCTCTCTCTCTGTTTTTTTTTTTTTAGATAATTATGGAGTTGCAGAACATAACCATATATCAAGAAGAGATTTTAATTATACAATATATACACATATATACTTGTACATTTGTCAGCATACAGAACTATATAGATAATGAAGGAACTCCACCATAAAAAAGATTAATAATTCATATAATCTATTTAACGGTAAAAATCATAAATAAATTTAACAAGTTACTAATAATCCTATTACACGGGGAAAAAAAAAGTAATG
>LNSY01378364.1:0-11718 GCA_002024485.1 Artocarpus camansi
AATCGTGTCGTGTTCGTGCTCAACATAATCGTGTCGTGTTGTAATCGTGTTGGCACGAACACGGCACACGACACGTTTTGCCACCCCTACTTATAATGATGATTTCCAACTTAGAATCCAACAAGCCGCCTTAGGGAGATTTGCTAAATTCAATTAGGAACACGAATCCCCTCCAATTAATATATGCTATCCAAGACCCATTTGATCTAGCATATACTAATAATCATTTCTTTGGCCATTAATTTCATCAATAAAGCTCATTTGGAAGGTTAATAACAAAATTAATCTTAAGTATATAACTATCATTTCAACTACTTTATTCATGGTTTATAATCACCACCTTGGGGTGATCAATGATAAACCATGCTAAGGCAAATTATCTTCTTGGAGATCTAACCTAGTACATGGTGAAATCCCTTCCTTGGGATTGGAACCACCATATGCTACCTTTAGAATAATGATGGAAGCCGTAGGTTTTCTCTTTAAAACCTTCTCCTATTTAATATTTTAAAAGTCAAGGTTTTATGCTAACCTGCATGAACAATTTTTTATGAAAGGCACTTCCTATTCTATATAGCAAGTTATCAACATATGTAACCAATCATATTATAATGCAGATAAGCAGAGCAATATGCAAAGTCATAAGAAAAATAATAAATAAATGGCCATATTATCATGGTTCCATCCTAGACAAAAGAAAATAAAGATTACAAAAGATCAATCAAAGCATATTATCGATTCTTTATCGTGTATCTTCAAGTTGTAACCTTCTTCAAGTAATAACCATCTTTAATTTTTTAATCCCTCATAGACCAAAAGTTTTATATTTCTAGTCATCATAAAATTTCATGTTTTTTAGAATTGTCTCAAAAATAAAATAAAGAACTACATAAAAAAACACACCTTTTTTGAAAAACATTCTACCCCACTGCCAGCCTTCCGAATTGGAAGTTCGTCCTGTTGGTCTGTGACCATTGGCTTGTCAACCCAATGGGTTTGGTCTGCCGACCAAGCTGAACCACCGTTTTTCTAAAAAGTAGCTTTTAAGTTTAATTTTATTTTCAACAATTCAAAAACATAAAAATTTATAAACATAGAAAAATAGTGGAACTCCTAGCATCGCCATCTTCTATATCCATTTTCATTTTGAATGATTATTTAATTACAAAATTTTATAAATTTAAAATTAAAATAATAATTCTTAGATGGCGATGATAGACCGCCATATAATTACATGAAAAACTTATATACACGTTCTAACTTCTAAGGAACCATAATCGGCACAAATTAATTGAACAATAAATAATTAAATAATCATTTAATCAACCATAATTAATTAAACATTCATCAAATAATCTTATGACAACATTTAATTATATAGAAATACTAGAGTGTCAATTCTCTAAAAAATTAAATTCAACCATCGGAGAGAATAAGATCACATAATCTATGTATATAGCATGATCACAAACCCATAAAATCAACGTAAAAACCAGGCTCTGATACCAATTGTTAGAAAACGAGTATATAATGGAATTTTAAAAAATTTAAATCAAAGTATTTTTTAAAACACAAGTTTGACATACTAAATACATAAATTAACGATAGATCTTACTAACCTCGTTTGAGAACCAAAAAGTACCAGCAATCTGTAAAGAGAAGAATGTCATTGAAGAGACTCAACCAGTTGGTCTTCTTTGCTATTCTTTGTCCATGATCAGAGTGTGAGTGGTTACACATCGTACAGCTTTTCCTTTGATAACTTTCCTTCCAACCACTTGATAAGACCTAGAGTTAAGGTTCATGATGTTAAACAATAGCTCTCAAGGGGCTTCAGAGTTTATCTTAATAGAATACTCACTCTTTGCTTCTCAAATGAACTAAATAACAAAGAAAACTCACCCCTTATTTATAGTGTTTAAATTTGGAGTCAAACCTTATCAGAATAGGTCTCAAAATTTGAGTCTAGATTAGCTTCTTATGAAAAACATGTCAAAAATACGTACAAAGATTATCGCACTATCGCCAAGCTGATTTCCAGATTTGGCTTATCGAATTTACTCTATCGACAAGTTGAAGTTTACCACCAGCCTACCGCACTTACAATAATCTTGAACCCTGAGCATCTCTTATTTTCCACCTAAGAATCTTAGATAAAGCCTCGATTTTAATTCAAATAGCTCAATAGAAAAGTTAACTAATTAAAACAATCATACACAGATAATCTCAACAAAAATAAAATATTATCCAAATAATTTAACATGTTCATATTGAATTAATTTACAAAATTAATTTAACTGATAAACTAACATAAAGTATTAAATCCAATCTTATCGAATTTTAGCTAATTTAATAATTTAATATAAGTCATCAATATATAGCAAAAACATGTTATATCATTACAGAATTTATCATGAAATAACAAAGGAGACCTGATGGACGTATATAGTTCAAGCTCTTATAATTATAAAATATAATATTCTAGATACATATTTTATAATTATCAACTCTAATACTACTCCACTAAAAACTTAGAGCTGTACTTTCAAACTATATAGAATTATGAGGGTTTAATAAACTAACCGTCCATGACATATTATAACGTGTCACGTCCCCATAGATAGCATACTTACTATCCATAGATAGTATACTATTTGGTTACACCTATCTATCTAATTGGTTGAGCGCTCTAGTCTTCCAATACAAGATAACGCATATGAGAGAATATCATTAACTCTACAAAAAAGAATATCATTAACGCATATGAGAGAATTTCTCTAGTTATCAAATAATTGACAATGTGTATATATCAAGGTAACTTGGTGATAAAGAATAGATGTTCATCATGAAATTTATCACGAATTGGTAGGCCATCAATAAAATCATTGAATTCCAAATGAGATAAGTGGTCAACAACCATATTCTCAATTCTTTTCTTGTTCTTAATAGTCAAATCTAACTCTTGCATAAGAAGAAACCACCTAATGAGTCGGGTCTTCAAATCCATTTTGGAAAAGAGATATTTAAGGGCTGAATAACCAATGGAAATAGTGATAGGTGAACCCATCAAATATGAACGAAACTTGTCAAGAGCAAATACTATAGCAAGCAACTCTTTTTTAGTGGTTGCATAATTCATTTGAGCGTTGTTCAAAGTTTTAATTATGTAGTACACTACAAAAGGTTTTCTTTCCCTTCATTGACCCAAAACGGCTCCAATAGGATAATTGCTTGCATCATACATGATTTTGAATGGTAAACTCTTACTAGAGGATTGCATGATAGGTACAGAGGTCAACTTAGATATAAGTGTTTAGAAAGATTCTTCACATTCATTCATCCATTCGAGCATATATCTTTCATCAGGAGGTTACACAATAGTCTTAATATGGTTGAAGAATTCTGAATGAGCCATTGACAGAATCCAGCATGTCCAAGAAAAGATCGAACATCTTTAATAGTCTTAGGAGTGGCCATGTTTAAAATAAGTTCAATCTTAGCTAGATTGACTTCAATTGCTTTTTCAAAGATAATATGTCCAAGGACTATGCCAAATGGAACCATAAAATAACATTTTTCCAATTTAACTTGAGGCCTTTCTCTTCACATCTTTTCAAAATAGCTTCCATGTTAAGTAGGCAAGTGTCAAATGAATCACCAAAGATGGCCAAATCATCCATGAAAACTTCCATACTCTTCTCAACTATGTTGCTACATATGCTCATCATGCATCTTTGAAATGTAGCAAGAGAATTAAAAAGTCCAAATGGCAAACACTGAAAGGCTTAAGTATTAAAAGGACTTATAAACGTGGTATTTTCTTGATCTTTCAATACTATCTCTATTTGATAGTATCCTAAATATCCATTAAGAAATCAATAAAAAAAATGATTGGTTAGATGTTCTAAGATTTAATCAATGAATGGGAATGGGAAATAGTCTTTACAAATGACGACATTTAACTTGCTATAGTCATTACACATACACCATCTAGTGGCAACTCTTGTAGGAACAAGATCTCCTTTTTTCATTTTTAATCACAATTAGACCTTACCTAACTTGAGTTGGACTAATCCATTTAGTATATGTAATGAGGAAAATGGTACCTGTATTTAACCATTTTAAAACTTCATTCTTCACAACTTTTTTTGTTGTTGTGTTTAGCCTTCTTTGAGGGACTCTTCTTGGATTAGTTCCTTCTTCCAATTTAATATGGTGAGAGCAAGTCAAGAAAATAATACCCTTAATATCATCTATGGTCCATCCCAATGCAGCTTTATGAACATGCAACATATTAATTAGACGTTGCTCTTATGATTCATCGAGTTCAGATGAGATGATAACATGAAAGGAATCATCAGCTCCAAAGAATGCACGTTTCAGTTTTTCAAGAAGTTGAGCTAACTTAACTTTTAGGATTTCTTTTGTTGATGGTTTTGGAACAACAACTTTTTAAAACATGGTTGTCAAATCTTTGTTCCTTTGTCTAGTGAATTTTTGGGAATATTAGCAAAAGGATCAAGATTTTCAAGTTCAAAATTTTGGAAAATTTCCTCAAGCATATCGGTTTGCATTAGAAATTCTTCTTGAATAGCTTCATCAATTATTGCTCTGAAATTACTTTCTAATATGGAAAACATTTAATTCAAGAGTCATGTTTCCAAAAGAGATTTTCATGAAACCATTTCTACAGTTAATGAGAGCATTATTCTTGGCTGAGAAAGGTCTTCTGAGGATGATAGGAATTTTTTATTCCATATTCACCTCACATTGAGTGTCATAGATGAGAAAATCTATAGGGTAATAAGACTTATCAACTTACAACAAAACATCTTCTACTATCCCTCATGGTTCCGTGATGGCTCGGTCTACCAATTACAAGACCACAAATGTGGGTTTAATCCCTCCACGTCTTAGCTGCGAACAAATCGAATAAGGTATGAGATTAATGTGTTCCTAAGTCTAACAAGCCTTGAATAATTTCATGAGTTCCTATATGACAAGTGATTTAGGACATTCAGGATCCTTGTACTTGATCAGTGTTGTTTGCTTGAGAACTTTACTTAATTGCTCAGTCGCGAATATAGCCTTTGTGACACGGTGTAAAAATACATATTTTCTAAAGCTAAAATCATTTGTTTTGCAATATTATTTATCATTAAGTCCCTTAATAAAAACATTTTTGTGTTTTATGTTGCTTTTGTGTCTTAGTGTAAAAATGTATCTTAAAATGTATTTTTATGTTTAAGAATATTTTTAGTAATTTTTAGAGTCGTTTTTGTGTGTTAAATATGTGTTTAATTTGTAAATAATTAAAATCATAAATATAATGTGTGGTAATTTTATTTTAAGTCTTAAAATATTTAAAAATAAGTTTTTAGTTTATAAATATGTTTTATAATATTTTTAGTAATTTTTAAAAATATTTTAGAGTCTTAGATAATTTATCTACGTGAAGCCATTAAGGTTTTCTTATTTTAGAAATGATTATTTATGTATAATGTATTTTGTTTGTTTTATTGTAAAATAAGTATTTTTAAAATCATTGTAGATATTAAGTTTGTAAAATAATTAATTCTAGTGTGTTTGTTTCTTTTAAATTTGAAATCTAGAGAAAAAAGGAAGAAAACGGTGCAACAGGTAAAAATGGACATCAAAAGTATAAGAAATAAAAAAAATCAAAATTAAAAAAAGAAATGACACGTGGCATGCCCTGGGCTTCAGATCAAACCGCAAAATCATCCGCAGTCGTCCGATCACTTGCCGCGTGTTAGGGTATCTTCAAAAGCACCCCGGATCACGTGCAAAGCTTCCCACTTGAGCTCATCTTGGTGTTCATCAGATTAGAAATCTGTAACCCATCCAATGGCTCACAACAAGTCTTTGATTAAAAGTTAAAGTATTCCATTTGACTTCAATCTGCACCGTCCACCCAGTCTTGGTTAGTGAATCCAGTGGCCCTAAAAGCGTCTGATCGATACTGGTGTTGCATAGGATCTTGAAATAAAATCAGCATAGTGAAGCGCTGCTTATAGCGTGAAAAGAAAAGAAAAGAAAAGAAATTTATAATCAATTTAGCAATTAACGCTGATTCGTTTGGCAGCAAGAAAAAAAAATTAAAAAATCTCATAATTTACATCCATGTTGGATGCAGCTGAAGGGAGAAAAAATGATTAAAAATTAATAAAAAAGAGTGAATAGTAACCCTTTCTTCGAATATATAGCCTTACCCCTTCATTTTATGCTTGCTGGAGGCGGATGGTTTGAGTTGAGATCTGCAAAACAGACAAAATACGTAACGTTATGTCGCAACGACTGCTCCAAAAACAAATGAATTAATTGACTCACCCAAGTGACCAAAGTGAAAGAGAAAGAAAGCGAGCTGAAAGACAGGCAGATTTTTGGATATCAACATAAAGAAGTACCTTTTCTCCAACTTTCTATTCGTTCCTATCCACAAAATAGTAGCAACACAGGTTCTTGTCGCTCTGTTTCATCCAATAGCAAGTCAAGAAGTCGCAGATGGAAAACTCAGTGTCCGCCGCGTCCCTTGCAAGCACCATGAGACCTAAAAGTACGCACCCCATTCGGCAAGAGCTGAGTAACATACATGTTGTAGTGGGACATCACTTCACGAACAAACTCTGGGATTGTTCAAAGTGTCTCTCCCACGTGCACAACCACCTGTCATTCTGTAGTGCAGTGGGACATCACTTGTTTGTTCTTTGCTCTCATTTCTCACCACAAAAAACACTATAAACGTTTATTTATGCTTTTTGAGAAGAAGAAGAACAATTGTGATCTGTATCAAGTTGAGACTTTTCAAAGAGAAAATTTAATTCAAAAGTATGTATTTAATAAAATAAAAAACTAAAAATATTGTTTTTAATAAATACAAAAAAGACAGTATAATAAAAATAATTATTTATAATTATTATAAATAAATAAATAAGAAAATAATATCATATTTAAAAAATATAATTAAAACTAACAATTTAACTAATTTTAATTAAAAATATATATTATATAAAAATTTTATATTGTAATAATTTTTTATTTTTAATTTTACTAAACTATTGAGAACTTGCATTATTTATTGTCTTGGGTCTTAGCAAACGCCAAACACCCAATGAATATTAGACCATTAGCATAGGGCGTAGACTTGGCTTTGGGGCTTGGGAGGTCCAACATTTGTTGGTAATCCGTAGTTTTCCCGCCAAATCGCCATAACAGAAAAGGAAACGCCGAAGGCAAGGAGAGGAAGAATTGAAGATTAATGGCGTCCAAAGCCAAAACCCTTACGGATTTCTTCCCCCCACTTCAACAGCCATCTGCGAAGCGCCTCAAACGGGCGATTTCCTCTCTCAACAACAACAAATGCGACGCAAATGGAATCATCCCCAGTCATTGCTCCGACGACGACGACGGCGGTGGTGGTTCCGACGGCCTCTCCGCCGTCCAAAAGTCTCGCATGGAATTCCAAAAGCTTCTCGCCAAGTCCAGGCGCAACCTCAAAATCTGCTCTCAAAGAATCTCCAATTCCCAAAGTAAGTATTGAAAATAAACCTTCAATTTCCTTCAATTATCGGAGAATTAGTTTCATAACAAAAGATTGATTTTTCATTTCCTTGCATAATCAGAGAGTTTCATTAGAAAGATTGGTTTTTCAGGTGAAGGAGGTCGTGGATACGTGAAGTTGGAGGAGTTGTTGGTGGAGGAGAGCTGGTTGGAGGCGCTCCCAGGCGAACTCCAGAAGCCCTACGCCAAGAATCTCTGCAAGTTTGTGGAGTCTGAGACATGCGCCACCGCGGTTCCTGTATATCCGCCTTCGCATTTGATCTTCAATGCTCTCAATTCGACTCCTTTTGATAGAGTCAAGGCTGTTATTCTTGGCCAGGTATTATCTTTCTATTTTGTTCCGCTTCATTGTGATTCCTTACCCCTTCGTCCTTACCAATGTAGAACTTGATCCTCAATGAACTTGTGCCATGCCTTGCAATGTTTGAGGGGAAGAGAGAGAGAGACAGAGAGAGGAAGAAGAAGAAGAAGAAGAAGAAGAAGAAGAAGAAAAATGTTGAATCTCTAGGAGTCAATTCTTTTAGACTTTTGCGAAGTCTAATTTCTGCGTGAATTGAGATTTGCTGTTTTGAATGAATTGTTGTTTGGTTCAAATTGTATTATGCTCGTGCACTTCGTAACCGTTACTGTCAAATAAATACATAAATGAAATAAAGGGCTTGGTTTGTAAGCTCTTGTTAAAAAATTTGTTGATAAGAAGGAGAATCTGAAATGTTTCTATAGGAAATATGACAATGATTTACTTTCTGATGCTTAATAAATCGCGACCTTTTTGATTTCGACAAACAAAATAAATAAGCCGTAAGTGTTGTCATTGCGAGCCATTTACAACTTGATCAAGAACTACAATACTTTTACCTTGTACGATATCAGAACAATAATTTCTGGATAAGTTGGGCTAATATGTTGCATTTTGAATTTTTGATTGTTGGTCATATTGTATGTGTTTTTAGGATCCATATCATGGTCCGGGTCAAGCAATGGGTCTATCCTTCTCTGTGCCTGAGGGGATTAAGGTGCCTTCTAGTCTCGTTAACATTTTCAAGGAACTTATGCAAGATGTTGGTTGTTCGATTCCATCTCATGGAAACCTTGAAAAATGGGCTGTGCAGGTATGTAGTTTCTTTCATGCATTGTTCTCCCTCTATAATTGCATATTTTCACTTTATAGATAAAGCAGTACCAAATCTTTCCATTCCAATGTAGTCAGGGATCTTTTTTTGGAGGGACTAAATTTCAATCTCTTTCTAGATAATAATGAGTTGCAAGCCTTGTACTTTAGTGGGGACATATTCTTTCCAATATATTTTAGGTCTTATGGTTAACATTTGTGTAACACACTCTTCCAGTTATCTTATATTCTATTGATTGAAAAATATTTGAAGGTTTTATTCATGCTAAAAAAAGGAAAAAAAAAAGTAGACAACGAAAACTATGTGTGTGGCATGACATACTCAAGTCCTGCTCTTTAGATGAAAATGTCTTGTTCTTCTATTCTCTATGCTTGTTTTAGGCCCTTCTTTTTCATGGAGTCTTCATGTATTGGTCTTGTGAGTTGAGCAAATTTGAGGTTCAATAGTCAAAAGGCAAAGAGGTTAGACTAAAGCTCTTCAAATTGGATGTATACTCTTTGATAAAAGAAATTATCATCAGGTAACAAGGTTGTTCCTCGACCATGATGATGCTTGTTCTTTGTGTTATTATCCTTTTGAAGGAAGGAGTTAATTCTAATTCAAAGTCCAGAATTCATTATCAGAATTTGTAGACAGTGAAGCAAGTACAGTTAATAGGTTTACAGATGTCACCTAGAAACAGATTAATCTGCCTATTGGAGTATATATTTTGAGTATGTAACGTAGACAATTAAGCATAATTCGTAGAAGTTTATCAAACACAAAAAGTGTTGGTTCATATTCATCTTAAGGAGGGGAGGCATGGTTCTGGAGATTAAATTAGGAGCAATGTATAAGCTGCTTGAAGAGTACTCTTCATAAAACAAGAATGAGAAATGAAAAGAAGCACTTGAAAGATGTGTAGCTCATTGGTGAGAAGTCATTGTGCCAAGTTTCAGGGAAGGCCTTACTGAAATATGACCTATTTAATGACTTTGCTGGGTAAGCATGGGAGGAATTGATAAGCCTCCAATTCTGTACACTCACGTGATGTGAGGAAGTAAAGTAGCAGAAGCAGAGTAATTTTTGTCGTTGTTTCCAGGTAAAGAGTTTGAGGTGTATTAGTTAGTTACGGGTTAGTTTTATTTTTGGAATGGTCACACGTGGGTTAATGATATAAATATACCGATTAGAGGTTACTTAGGGAGTTATCAGTTGATTAGTGAGGAGATTACTTGCTAAACCAAGTGGGCAGGCATAGCAGTTCCTCGAAGTACTGCTGGGGCTTGTTTTGCGATTCATCTTCTAGGACTTTCCCGAGAAATTCTTCAAAAAATCTTTCATTTTTCAGTGCTAGTGTGTTTGTGAGTTGTAGTCCCAGCTGGATTCTATTTGAACTTTTGAAGTGCGAGGAGAGACCTTTTCATACATTAGAATGGTATTTTAGTTAAAAATGCCTAAACATGAGAACTGCTTCTATTAGAAAAATTCTTGCACTTGTCAATGAGGATTGGGACCATGTTCAATGCTGCCAAAGAAGATGTGTAAGCTCTACTGAGCTGGCTAGAGATTTTTATGTGCAATAATAGAGAAGAAATTTTATTGCTTTGAGTTTGATCAAAATATGCATGCACGAATGACTTAATTTTTCCTTTTTTCAACTGTAGGGTGTTCTCTTGCTCAATGCTGTTCTTACCGGTAAGACTAATAAATTTGATGTTTGGTGATTGCTAGGGATATAAACCATCACATGATAACAATGTATTTTCGTGTCAAGCTCATATAGAATTCAGCAAATATTGTCTTTCTTAAGTTGTTGTTCTTTATTGTCTTGGACTTAATTTCCTTTTGGTTATTTTCTGCCTGTGTACTGTGTTCCCTCCCATCCGATTTATATAAAAGAAAAGACAATGAATTTGGAGGAAAAAAAAAATAAAGGCTATCAATTTGAATTTAATTAAGAAGTGTTCTTCATTTTTTTTTTTTAATTTCCTCCTTCTAAGATAATCGGCAAACACGTTAAGCTATCTCCAAAAACCTGTTTCAATATAATTTTATTTTTTCTCCTTGAAGTTTATGTCTATACCTCTTTTTGTTTCCTTTTTTTTCCCCCTGACTTTATGTCACCGCTAATTGTCATATGCAGTTAGGAATCATCAGGCAAACTCCCATGCAAAGAAAGGATGGGAGCAATTTACTGATGCTGTTATTAAAGCTATTTCAGAGAGGAAAGAAGGAGTTGTTTTTCTTTTATGGGGAAACTCGGCTCAAGAGAAACGCAGGTTTGCTTATTTTGTTCTTCTAGATTCATGTACAAACATAATCTTTTGGGGGGTGGTGGGGGCGGAACGGGACAAAACAGAACAGGGAGAATAAATTGAAGGAATCTCCAGTTGAGTGTTAAGAAATATATGGAATCACACATAAAAACTCGAGCAACCGGATGAGTAAATTTCAAATTCATATTCTTCCTCAATAGGTTTTTTTTTTTTAAAAAAAAGTTAGCGATCTTCAACTTAAATTTCTGCAGGTTGATTGATGAGTCGAAGCATCACATTCTGAAAGCAGCACATCCTTCTGGTTTGTCTGCAAACAGAGGCTTCTTTGGTTGCAGGTTAGTAACATTCGAAACAAGAACTCAACTTTCGAAGACTAATACAATTATCAAAGGACATCGTGTTCGATTTCCTGGCAACAGATATAAAACACCCCAGTGTGTGCACCAAGGAATTCTTCTGTTTGGTTGATTCCTTGTTTAGCCTGTTCTATACAAATTTATGTTTGCTGTGAGGGGGGCATAGAACCCATTACGTCATTGCTAATTTGCATTCACAAGTAAAAGGAAAATGACAATAACTAGAGTGGTAATCATCTAATTAATTGCGTTTTTGATGATCTTCACAGGCATTTTTCTCGAACAAATCTGCTGCTGGAGAAAATGGGAATCCCTCCAATAGATTGGCAGCTTCAGTAACAGAAGACCCAGCTCTATCTCTAATAGCAACTAGTTTTATACATTTGCGTGCAT
>LNSY01378474.1:0-10534 GCA_002024485.1 Artocarpus camansi
TTAAGATAAACTTGTTGAATTATTGGGATCGGATAATTTTTGTTTGTTTATTAGTTGATTTAATTTTGAATAAATTAAATCAAGATAAACTTGTACAATTATTAGGAATCTATTTATTTTCTTAGAGATTATCTAGATAATGTTTTTTTAATTAGATAACTTCTCTTTTGGGTTATTTGAATTAAAACTAAGACTTTATACTATAAAATGTCAGATGAAAAATAAAAGATTCGCTGAGATTTTTTATCGATAGTTCGGCATGCCGATGGGACAAGTTCAGGCTACTAATTAGGTAAATCGGCCTGCCGATGTGCGGATAAAAAAATCACATGTTTTTACGTGGATTTCATCTGATGATTATATGAATTTGATTTTGTTTTGAATTTTTGAGACCTAATCTAATAAGGACTGACCCTAGACTCAACCTTATAAATAGAGAGTGAGTCTGATAAGTTAGTTAGAGTGAGTGTGATACTCTGTTGGTGAGAATCTGAAACTCTTTGAGAGCTCTTGTTCACAAATCACAAGCACTAGCTTTGGGTTCGCTCGATTGGTTGGAAGGAGAGTCTCTTGGTGGAAGAGTTGTATGTATGAGCCCACACTCACTTCGATCGTAAAAAGAGAATAACAAAGAAGACCAGTTGGTTGAGGCTCCTCTAGAACATCACTTCTCTACACGGAATTCGGGAAGCTTTTTGGCAAATACAAGGTTAGTAAAGATCTAGTTAATTTATTCATATAGCATGCCAAACTTATGTTTTAGAAAATACTCTAATATAAAAATTTTAAAATTTCACTACGTACTATTATTCCAACATGTGTAACAAATGCACCACAAAAGCAAAACTTATGACAAGTTTAGGGAGTTTCGAGCTGAAATGGAAAAGCAATTGGGTAGACCTATGAAGGCACTTCGATATGATTGAGGTGGTGGATACCTTTCCAATGATTTCTTGGGACACATATTAGAGAATGGAATTTTATCCCATTTGACTGCCCCGGGCACTCTGTCGCAGAATGGCATAGCTAAGAAAAGAAATAGGACTTTGTTGGACATGGCCATGTCCATGATGAGTTATTCATCATTGCCTTTGTCCTTTTGGGGATATGCATGACAAACCGCATGTTGTCTTTTAAACAACGTGCCTTCAAAATTAGTTCCTAAAACTCCTCCAGAAGTTATGGATGGGGAAAAGGTCATCCTTAAACCAAATTCGTATATGGGGATGTTTGACTCATGTCCTATTTAAGGAAGCAAATAAGTTGGAAGCATGTTTAGAAGTTTGTATGTTTGTAGGATATCCAAATAGGACCAAAGGGGTTACTTTTATAACCCAAAGGAAAATAAAGTTATGGTTTCAACTAATGTAACTTTCTTTGAGGATAGTTACATGGACGAATTTAAGTCTTGAAACAAAGTGGTGCTTGAGGAGTTGGCGAGTGATTCGATCACTTCAAGGGTTCCAAATGAAACCATTCTAATCAGTCTAGGAAAACCAACTAAACCCGGTCAACAACCTAAGGGGCTTCGACGTAGTGGGAAGATCGAGCATTAACCCAAGAGGTATATGTTCAATTGTGAGGCCTTCTTGACTAAACTAGATGAACATGGTAGGGATCCTTACACTTACAAAAACACTATGGAGGATGTTGATTCAAATCTCTAGATAGAGGCCATGAAACTTAGAGATGAAGTCTATGGATACCAATTGGGTCTAGGAGCTTATAGATCTTGCCGAAGGGGTAAAACCCATAGGGTGTAAGTGGATCTATATAAGAGAAATAGAGGAGTGGATGAAAAGGTCGAAATGTATAAAGCTAAATTGGTAGCTAAAGGATAAAGGCAAAAGGAAGGAATCAATTACGAGGAAACCTTTTCGGCAGTAGCCATGCTTAAATCCAACTGCATTCTCTTGTCCATAGTTGCCGCTCTCAACTACAAGATTTGACAAATGGATGTCAAAACAGCCTTTCTAAATGGCTATCTTAATGAATCCATTTATATGGAACAACTAGATGGGTTCAAGGCTAAGGGTCAGGAGGGTAAGGTTTGTAAGTTGCTAAAGTCAAAATATGGACTTAATCAGGCTTTCCGTTCTTGGAAGATAAGATTTGATCACGTGATCAGGACTTATAGGTTCACACAAAATATTGATAAGCCATGTGTTTGCAAACACATTAAGGATGGGATTGTGGTTTTTCTACTACTCTCTGTATATGACATTTTACTAATTGGCAATGATATTGGGGCGTTGTCATTGATCAAATTATGGTTGACCAAGTTGTTTGACATGAAAGTCATGGGTGAGGCTAATTTTGTTCTCGGTATCTAGATCCTTTGAGATAGAAAAAATAGAATGATAACGTTGTCCCAAGCAGGCTACATAGATAAAATTCTCAAAATATTTGCAATGCAGGATTCCAATAAAAGTGGGCAACCATCTAGGTCTGAAATTACTCTTTATAAGAAAGACTCTTTGAAGTCTGAGAAAGAAAGAAAATACATGAACAAGGTGCTTTATGCTTCAGCAATGGGTAGTCTCATGTATGTCATGCTTTGCACATGACTAGATATTTGTTATGCGCTTAGGATTGTAAGTTGATTTCAGTAAGATCTAGGATTGAACCATTGGCTTACTATCAAACATATTTTCAAGTACCTAAGAAGGACTTAAGAGTACATGCTTGTGTATTCAAGTGAGGATTTAGCACCTCTAGAATACTCTAACTTGGATTTCCAACTTTTGTATGGATATGAGAAGATTGACTTCTAGTTTTGTGTTTACTCTCGGCAGTAGTGCCATTGTTTGGAGAAGTGTGAGGCAAGATTGTACTTTAGATTCAATGATGGAGGTCGAGTATGTGGCAGCCAATGATGCTTCAAAAGAAGCAGTGTGGCTCTAAAAATTTCTTGGGGATCTTGAAGTAGTTCCTGGTATAAATAAGGCAGAATCACTGTACCATGATAATAGTGCGGTGTTAGCTAATGCTAAGAAACCAAGATTTTACAATAAAAGTAAGCATATTGATCAGAAGTATCATGTTGTAAAGGACTTCATAGATGGTGGGCATGTCATAGTGTGCAAAATTAGGTCAGAAGACATTATAGCTGATCCATTCATGAAGACGCTTACAAGGACAGTCTTTGAAAGGCATGTGGAAGCTATGGGGATGCAAGATTTGTCATATTTACTCACTTAGTGTAAGTGGGAGATTGTTAGACATGCATGACAAAAGGAGTAAAAATATAATATGCTTTTTGAGACATTTTCATCAATAAAAAGTTTATTTATTACTCATATACCAAATTGTTGTCTTGTTTACGTTTATATTTGTTGAATGTATGATAAACAAACAAAAGTCTGAGACAATCGGTCTAAGCCGTTAGAATCAGGCATATGATAGACAAATTATGCAAAAGACATGATTTTAAAGCTGACTTTAAATCATAAGATCCGCAATCAAGAAATAAAGTTGGAAGCATTATTCATGCAAAGATTGTTATGTTGTCTATATCCCTAATGGGAGATGGTTTGTCTTGGCCATCAGCTATGGACTTTGTAAATAGAAATATTGGTGCATTGTCATAGGTGACGATTTCTTTGATCGAGACATAAAGTGTAATTGATTTGGATTAATAGTCTTGTCTTGACAAATGAATTCACTTTAGACAATCATGTGTATTGTATCTTAATCCTAAGATGAATAATGGGCCCGTTGTCTTCGCTTATGTCTTTTGATGTACCAAAGGGTGACATCTTCATTTTATGTTTGTATGCATGTTGGTATGTTAGAGGCATTACTTTTGAAAACTTAGACCTATTATTCATAGATATGGAATCGATAGCTCTTCTTTAGAAGTCGTTGATATCTTCTTAT
This sequence comes from Artocarpus camansi, assembly GCA_002024485.1. NCBI lineage: Eukaryota > Viridiplantae > Streptophyta > Magnoliopsida > Rosales > Moraceae > Artocarpus > Artocarpus camansi. The sequence goes on from LNSY01378474.1 coordinate 3,880, forward strand.
ATGCATTATCCTATAGTTGAAAACTAGAGCACTCAACTATTTAGATACTCAGGTGTAACTAAATGGTATACTATCTTTGAATAGTAGGTTTTTCGACGGTGAGATAATAGAACGTAACAAAAGAATAATCGAAAAGGTAAGACAAAATTTATCCTTAAGCCACTAATGGATAATCCTATAGGGATACAATACATTATGATATGTCATGGAGACTTAGCTGTTCGGGCTTCATAATTCATATATAGTTCAAGAGTGTTGCTCTAAGCTTTTAGTGGAGTAGCATTAGCGTTTATAATTATGAAATATATATCTGGGATATTGGGTTTCATAATTATTGGGAGCTTGAACTATATATATTAATCAGGTCCCCTTTACTAGCTCATAATAAATATTACAACCATACAACATGTTCTTCCAATTGATGACTTATGTCAAATTATTAGATTGGTTGAAATTCAGTAGGATAAGATAATTTATGTTTGTTTATTGGTTAAATTAGTTTTGTGAAAAATTAATTCATGATAAACTTGTTAAATTATCGTGATCGGATAATCATGTCTGTTTATCGATTGAATTAATTTTGAAGAAATTAATTTAAGATAAACTTGTTGAATTATTGAGAATATTTATTTTCCTATAGTTATTTAGATATGACTGTTTTAATCAAATAACTTCTCTGTTGGGCTATTTGAATTAAAACTGAGGCTCTATCATAAGAATCTCAAGTAGAAAATAAAATATTCATAGGAATCATCTATTGTAAGTTCAGCTGGTCGATCTTCAGGTTCAGCCTGTTGATGGAGTAAGTTTGGCAAGTTGATCTACTAGCTCGGCTTATCTACCGAACGATTTATGATCGCATGTTTTTAGATGCGATTTTATCGTATATTGATCCTGATTCGAATTTTTCAAGGCCTATCTGATAAGGACTGACCGCTTAGTCCAACCTCTATAATAGGGCATGGGACTCATAAGTTATTTAAATTAGTTGAGGAATTAAGAGTAAGCACTTAATATTGTGAGCCTCTGAAACTCCCTGAGAGTTATTATTCACAAATCATAAGCCTTAATTCTGGGTTTCCTTAATTGGTTATAAGGAGAGTCATCAGAGAAAAGTTGTACGATGTGCACCCACACGCACTCCAATCGTGGATAGTGAATATTAAAAAAGATATCACGTTTTGAAATCTAAGAGATGACGTGGTAGATTAATTAAGTTGAATAAATTAATTTTTTAATAAAAACAACCATTTTAAAAAATATTAAGTTAATTATAAGAATGTTGAATATTTAAAAGTTTTTAAGATATTTGTTATATTATGGAAGCAGGCAAAGCAAATTAAAATATTAAATAAGCAAACACCATTGGGCCCCATTGAACCTACAGTAGTGCGCACATGGTATTGACAATATTAAATACATAACCACAATCCAAATAAAAGGAAAATAAATTAAAATGTTACATGCCTTGTTTATAAATAAATACCCTAGATAATGATGTCCTATTCTTGTAGTTTCTTCTTGATTCTTTAGTCTTCCCTAAGTTGGATTCCACCTAAAGGGAGGAAAGGTTTTTAAACAAGAAAAATATGAGCGAAAGGGTTAGTAGAACTAAATTTTGAAAACATTTGATTTAAACATATAATTCAATTTTAAACAAAAGCTATAAAACAAGATAAATAAATAATCAAATAACTAACTAAAGCTAATTAAATTCATTCATTCCATTTAATCATTTATTCATCCATAGACAGTCTCATTATCATGTTCTCGGCAAAGCCATCTAAATCACCACTGTAGTGGCCTAGTTGGGTTTTGAGACCTACCCTTAAGGTCGCATTCACCATGACTTGATCTCTGTATATGGCATCATGCTCTATTTGATCATTCTGGACAATACTAACTAACACGTTCGGTGTCATATCATTATCATGTCTCATTTACTAGATATTCTCATTACATTCATTATGATCATTCATTATTTTTCCAATAATGAAAATAAGTAATAAACTTCATTTCTTGATAACATTTGAAAGGAAATGCTTTGTGAACAAAACCCTTTAAAAACATGGCTAACAAAGGAGAAGGGTTAGAAGTCCTACCTCAATATCTTGTACCAACATTCACATCGCAATCCCAATCCGCTATACCTTAGCTCCACAAAACAACAAACAACCTTAAATATAAAGTAAGTTTATTAATATCTAGCTTAAGGTATTCCACATCCCTAAGCTATCTCATGGTATCTTAGTATGCCTTTAAAGTTCACAAAATCATTTCATGAGGTTAAAATCTTGATCCAGGTTTTAAATAGTGAAAAACTAACAAAAAATGATAGGTTTTCATGAAGTCCGATTGGCCTGCTAAACTCTACAATTTGGCCTATCGGCCAGCCAGGATCGGCCTACCAAACTGGCCCATGTTTAGCCTATCAATTAGATGAATCTAGCTTGTCAAACCTATGAATCTGACCTGCCAAACTGGCCCAGGTTCAGTCTATCGATTAGATGAATCTGGCCTACCAAACCTATAAATCTGGCCTACTGAACATTGAGTTCAGCTTGCCCAACTGAAAAAATGTGGGAGGTTCGAGACTTCAATTCTCGGCCTCCCCAAACCCAAAAATCAATTCTAAACTTGTTTTTCAAGTCTTAGAGCATTTATAACATTTATAAATGATAGAAAAACATGCTAGAACACATTGAAACACATTTAGGCAAGATTTACATAGAAATTTTCAAGGAAATCCAAAAACGGAGAAAAAGAAATAAACTTGATTTAATCCAAATTTCATGAACTCAAGCCCATATTCTAGATGATTTGAGCTCTAATAATTTAGATGAAGGGTTTCCTAAGCTTAAGAAAGTTGAATTACAACATTTCAAAGAAATTAAAAAATTTGGGATAAAAGTTTAAAGTTTAAAAATAAAAAAAAAACTAACCTCAAATTGAAGCTTTAAGATGGTTTATGGCAATCCAATCGTGCTCCTAAGCTTCCAATCTAGCTAAGATTTGAAGCTTGAACTCAAAATTTTGAAATCAAAATAAAGAGAGAGAGAAAAGAGAGGGGCTGCATGAGAGAGAGGGAGAAGAAAAGAGAATGAGAATCTGAGAGAGTGAGGGAGAGTGAGAGGGAGAGTGAGAGTGAGAGAGAGGAATAAATAGAGAGGGGAAGAGCTGTTTTGCAGAGCAAAACCATGTCCCCAGCATATGGTTTTGTAATTGGGACATATCGGGAATTTGACAAATTTTTTTGTTTTAAAATTTAAAATAACATATAAAAATAATTAAAAGTGGGATAAATTTAAAATATTATAAATACTCAAATTAAGTCCAAATTTACATCAAGGCATACTAATCCATAATTTAAACATTAATTATACTTAATTAAATTTTTGGATGTTACTACTCTCTACCCCTAAAGAAAATTTCATCCCTGAAATTGGCAATTAAATCAAAAACAAAATAAATGAGGGTACAACTCTATCATGGTTGAGTCTAATTCCTAAGTCACTTCATCAGCTCTATGATGCTACCACATGACTTTCATTAGTGGTATATCAAGGTGTCGCAAGCTTATAATCTTCTGATCAATGATCTAAACTGGCACCTCCTTGTAAGTCGTGTCTTCCTAAATCTGCACATCATTGAATGAGATAATCTTGCTAGGCTCGGGTGGACATTTTTGAAGCATCAACACATGAAACATATCATGAATGTGGGAAAGCTTAGGAGGAAGATCAAGACATTAAGCAACCACACCTATACTTTGAGAAATTTCCAATGGCCCGATGTACCTTGGTGCAAGTTTCCCACTTACACCAAAACGTGATATGCCTTTGCTTGATGAAACCTTTAAAAGGACAAAATCTCCTACTTCAAACTCGAGAGGTCGGCATCTCCTGTCTGTGTAGCTCTTTTGCCTACTTTAAGAAACTTTTAACCGAGCACGAATTACGATGACTTTCTTATTGTTATCACAGATCTCATTTGGTCCAAGAACAATTCAATCTTCTAGCTCTACCTAACACACCGGTGATCGACACAGCCATTGATAAAGTGCTTCAAATGATGCCATCTTGATGCTTGCCTAATAGGTATTGTTGTATGTGAACAACGATAAATGCAAATATTTCTTCCAATTCCCTCCAAAATCTAAGACATACGCGCATAGCATATCCTCATGAATTTGAATAACCTGCTCAGACTGCCCATTGGTCTGAGGGTGAAAGGCCTTGTTGAAGTTCAAATCTATGCCGAAAGCCTCTTGAAAACTCTTCCAGTACTTAGCATTAAATTGGGTGTCTCTATCGGAAGTGATGGACAAGGGAACTCCATGCAACCCCACTACATTATGCAAATATAGCTCTCTAAGAACTCGTCTTGAACACGTCAACTTTAAAAGGATTGAAATGCACTAATTTTGTCAATTTGTCGACGACAACCTAAATTGCATCATGTCTCTGCTCTGCCCTTAGTAATCTAATGAGGAAGTCTATCATGACATGCTCCTATTTCCATCTGAAATGAAAAGCGGCTGAAGCTGACTAGTGGGCTTTTGATGCTTGGCTTTCACCTAGAGACAAGTCACGTACTTGGCCATGTACTCTTAGACATCCCTCTTCATGCCTCTCCACTAATATTGCCTCTTCAAGTCATGGTACATCTTTATGCTCCTTGGATGAATAGCAAACTGAGATCTATGAGCTTTGTCCATCATAGCTTTTTCCACGTTCTCAATTATAGGTACTACCAAATGCTCCTTGAAGTATAGTGACCCATCTACATGAATCCTCCATTCTTCAAACTATTCCCCTTTGTAGATTTGTGTCCATCTCCCCAAAAGGTTTTGGTCCCGCCATTGGTTGTGCTTTATCATTTGAACGAGTGCTACAGTCAATTCCCTATGATACACGGAAACCTAATTGCCACCATCGTAGTACTATAACCCATACTCACTCTTTGTAGCATCTTTCCTCTAATCCTCGAGTGCTAAGCATCTGAGAAATCCTAAAGACTTTCTGCTTAGTGCATCTGTTACTATGTTGGCCTTACCCAGATGATACAGCAACTTGAAGTCATAATCTTTCATATACTCCATCCATCTTTGTTGTCTCAGATTTAAATCCTTTTGTGTGACTAAATATCTCAAGCTCTTGTGGTCTAAGAAAACCTAGAAGGTCGTCCCATACAAGTAACATCTTTTAATCTTTAGGGCATGAATCACTATTACAAGCTCCAAGTCGTGAGTGGGATAATTCTACTTGTGAGGCCAGCTACAACTCACCTATGCTACATTAACATGCATCCAAGTCCTCATCTTGATGCATTGATGAAGACCTCATAAGGCTCATCACTGCTTAAAATAATCAACGTTAGAGCGGTAGTCAACTGATTCTTCAACTCCTAGAAAAGATATTCACAGTCTTCATCCTATTCGAACTTGACACTCTTCCTACTCAACCGCATCAATGGAGCTAATATCTTGGAAAAATCCTTCACGAACTTTTTGTAATACCTAGCAAGTCCTAAGAAGCTATAGATTTCAGCCACATTCCTTGGTCATTCCTATTGTACTATAGCCTCTATCTTAAATGGATGTACTAAGATACCCTAGTTAGAGATGATATATCCCAAAAACTCCAGAATTCACACTTAACCTTCTTGGCATACAGTTGGTGCTCTCGTAGAGTTTGAAGCATGATATTAAGATGTTGTTCATGCTCCTCCTAGGTCTTCTAATAGATCAATGTGTCATCAATAAACACGATCATAAACGGATCTAAGTAAGGCCTAAAAATCCTATTCATCAAATCCATGAAAGCTATAGGAGCATTTGTCAACCCAAACGGCGTCACTAGAAACTCACAGTGTCCATACCAAGTCTTGAAAGTTGTCTTAGGAATATCCTATTCCCTATCCTAAGCTAGTGGTATCTAGATCATAAATCTATCTTCAAGAAGTATCATGAACCTCCAAATTGGTCAAACAACTCATCGATCTTAGACAATGGATACTTGTTCGTCACGGTGACCCAATTCAACTGTCGATAATCAATTCACAACATAAGGGTTCCATCATGCTTCTTGGCGAACAAAACTAGTGCACCCTACGCTGACGCACTATTTTGAATATACCCGTTATCTGCTAGTTCCTAAAGCTATTTCTTGAGTTCTTTTGTTTTTGTCGGTGCCATACGATAAGATGTTATGGAAATCGGGGCAGTCTCGGGGAATAACTCATTGTTGAACTCGATCTCTCTATGCGACAGAATCCTAGTAACTCATCATAGAAGACATCATCGAACTCCTCAACCACTGTTATCACTGTATTCTTTCTTGTTGCAATAGACTCTTCTTCTAGATCTTGGAGAAGTGCATAATAAGCCAGATTCCTCCATCCTTTAAGACATGGTTTCATGAGTCATTCACTCATTACCCGATCATTACCACCCTGGTAAGTGATCGTCGTCCCTCTATTAGACACTAGGATTACCTTCCTAATGCTTATATGCTACAAAATCAATGCGATACTCCATCGGTACTCCAAGAGTGTCGAAATGCTTCACTATCAAATCTAATCAGTATTTAGTGATCTACGGGTCCCTATTTCCATTGAGAGTTGGAATAGATGCATGATGGAACTCTAAAATACC
>LNSY01378483.1:0-12906 GCA_002024485.1 Artocarpus camansi
AAATTATTTTGTTTTCAATATTTAAAATAGCAAATTAAAAATAATTAAAGGTAATTAAAATTTATCAAAATAATAAAAAATTAACATAAATTTAGAACTTCACGAAATAATCAATCAAATTTAAAATACTTATCATGGCACACTAATCCACCCTTTTTACATTCTAATAACACTTAATTAATTTCGGAGCGTTACAGGTCTTAAAGGTCATTTTAATTTATTTATTTTTTAGATCTAAGGGATGTTTGGTATGTAGTAATTCTTGGAGTGAGAATGAGAATGTGCAAAATTCTCTTGTTTGGTACAAGAAGTACGATTTTTGATTTCTTAGTAATTTCAACTTCATAGGATTTGCTTTACCCTATTTTGGGGCAAACTAAATCTCACTCAACAAGATGATACTCAAATTTCTAAGAATCTTAAGACTATGAGAATCTCACCTTATCTTTTGATGATCATGATCGTTATAACAATATTATTATAACTTAAAATTATGAATGTTATATTGATATTAAATACAAATATTAACAATAATAATCATAAGAATATATTAATATAATAGAATATTAATATCATTAAAAATAAGAATAATATGTCAATACTAATATATAGAATAATGCTATAAAATATAAACATTAAAACAATACCAATATTGATGATGATAACAGCAACAAAAATAGCACAATATAAATAACAACAATAATAACCATAACAATATTTTTTACTAATATTAATATTAATATTACGATTAATGTTACAATTATTATTACTATTATTTTTTATTAAATGTTTTAAATTTTTAATGAAATAGACTTTTTTATGTTTTTAAATTCTTCTTAAACTGTAATCATAATAATAACGTTACAAGTATAATTATCTTTTCAAAAAAATCAATATATTAACATTTTATTAGTATATAAATGATAATAAAAATATTTTTAAAAGACAATATAATAGTTTATTTTTGTCAACTACAGAAGATTCCCATGCTTAACCAAACATATTTATATATTACTCCTAGAAATTTGGGAGAAAATTTTGTGTATAATTAAACATGATGATATAAATTTTTTGAGAATAATCTTGTAACGCCCTTAAGTGAGGGTCAATAGTTTTTTATAAGTTAAATAAAGATCAGAAATAAAAATAAAACAACAAAAGAAATTTATCCGAGACTTAAATGAAAACTCTCAAATCAAAATAAAAATATAAACAACAAATAAACTATATTCGAATGTAGAACCTTTAATTTAATAATATAAAACCAATATAATCATTTCAACCCTAAATATATCTTAATACAGTCAAGAGAAAGTAACAAACGATACTTACATTATCAAGGAGAACATTCTCAGTGACAGAAGAGATTCTAACTGAACATAAATGTATAGTTTCCTTAGCTATATTTCTCCATGTCACCTTATACTTTGTGAGTCCTAAAAAGATGAAATATAGGAGAATGAGTGACAACATACTCAGTAAAGAAAACTATTACTTACTTTTAAGTTTTTATCATTGCCACATTAAACCCTTCATGATTAGTTAGTTTTCAATCATCATTCATCTAATGAGATTCATTATGATCATATTTTATAGATACCTTACGTTAATCATTACCGAGTTTCATACATATACATATGTACAATCATTATAGTTCATCAATGTTCCTAGGCATCCATATTTCAATAGAGTATTATTACTCAAGTCATCAAAACCCAAATGGGCACACTTTTCTACTCTTCATTCAGTCCAAAAGTGTCGGTGAAGGAACATCAAGCCCTAGATCTTCACCAAGTCGATTCCTATACATTGCATTTTGAAAATTTTGATCTAATAGATCGTCATTACCTCCCCTTATTTTATCTTTTAGTGTATTCGTGCCCAAGAACGTAACCGCCGCCCTCTTCATGTCTTATCATTCCTCTATAATCAATCATTATATATAGAGTTACTTTTTCTAACTATGCTTCTCAATTTATAATAACACATGTTAAATCAATTTATTTCTCGCTGTATAATACAAGACAAGTTTATGTCATTTTCTCATAAGTGATATTCATATAATAGCAGTTCAACATACTTATATATCTTACAATGTAAATAACCGATTTTAATTTTATAAAAACCTTACAAAAGATAACTAATAGATTCCTACCTCTTTGAATACAATGCAGATAACTTCCAACTCACAATACAAAGTTTACCGCTAAGCTCTAAGTACTTTGTTACCCTACATATAAAGTAACCATGCTTTAACTTAATACCTAATCAATAATCATGTTAACTTATCATCTATTTTTATTAGTGTACCATAATCATTAATATAAAATCCTTGGAACATTTCATAACATAAATGTTGAAAAATAGATAAGTTTGGATTGACCGATCGGCCCACCGATCATTTACTTATGGCCTACCGATCAAACTATACATTATAGGTCTCTCTGTTGGATTGTCGATGCGTAGGGTTTAGCCTGTCAGTCTGGCAGAGTTTGGCTTACCGGTCTATAGGGTTCAGCTTGCAAAACCTATCGACAAGTCTGGCCTACCAACAAATGAATTTCTTCAAATTCAATTTTCTATTTTAAAAGGTTTCAAAATTTAAAACTCAATCCAACCTTTTAATCAACTTTCAGGACATATAAAATGTATAAAAACTATGAAATATCACATTTAAGCATATATAAATCATCTTTCTTAAAATTGTTATACCCAACATACAATTCTAAACCAAAAATCAAAACTTTCAAAACTAAAATCTTATTTTAAACAGAGATTTATGTAAGTCAAACTTCAAAAACATTGTATAATTACCCACAAATATCAAACACACATGTTTTACAAATCTCATGTTAAAACACGGATTTAGATCAAAGTTTTAGCTTAGAAAATCTTACCTTAAGCTTGAAGAAAATTAGCAATTTTGTTTGTGAAAATCCTTGATCTTTGTTCTATGACTTTGGAAGATCTAAGAAAATAACTTTGGATTTCTCTCCTGATTATCTTGAAGCTGAGTTGATGCTCCTTGCTCTTGGAGAAACCAAAGAGAAGAAAGAAGAAAGGAAACGAGAGAGATGTGTGAGAGAGAGTAAAGGGAGTAGACACAAAAAAGATCAAAATAATTGAAGGGGGACGATAGGTTAAGGGTGGTCTCCATTGGAGATTTTGTTGCACAAGATGCCAAATAGCATTTTTATAATTAAACAAAAGTTTTAAGGGTATTTCGATAAATATGCTAAACAGGTATAGAAAAATTTAGAAAATTTGAAAATAGGTATAAATAAATAATGTGCAATAGATTTTATATGAAATAAAAATTTTAATTGACACACTAATTTAATTATAATGATACTCGTTAAAAAAATAACAGGTATCATAAATCTTGTCTGTTATAATTCTTGCTTATTAGTGATTACTGCATCCTAAACTCCTCCTGAAAGGAATTTCAAGTTAACAACAACGACATACAGCTTTCGCTACTTTTCTGAGTAAAGTTTGAGATTATTATTAAACATAAAAAAGTGTAATCGGAACATAATTTGAAGAAAGAAACCACACTATATGGCTAAACGTGCTACAAAATTGCAAATTATGTGAGAGTTTTACATTTAAACTCTAAAATTCAAATCACTCCCCCAAATACCTAAATCCAAAAACACATTCTTTTTTTTTCTTTTTAATTTATCTCTTTATATTTTATGAAATTAAACATTTTTCCTTGAAATCTTACAATATATAACGGTACTTCCAAGAAAAACGCTTGACCATTCGTTCCTTTTTTTTTTTTAACTTTGTCTTTTTCTTTTAACTCCACACTCTAAAAAAAAATTATCCTTTTAAACAAAAATTATACATATATATATATATATATATTTTACTTTCTAGCCATATTATTTTTTGCTCTTTTATTTTCTATATTTTACCATATCAAAATAAATCCTTTCAAATTAAAATAACTTCTTCCAAATGTTACTTTTTAATTTACAATTTCATTTTCTATATTTTTTTGGAATACTTTTTTATTATTAGTTTCTACTATTAAAATAATATTTTTGGTCTAATTAGCCAACCACAATATTTTTTTTTCGTAAAATGTTACCTTTTAAAAACTTTTTCACATCATCTTTAAATTATTATTGTTTAATAAATGTGTTCTTATATGTTATATATTTATTATTAAATAAATTAAAAAATAACTATAGGGTAATTATTACTTAATTCAAGAATAGCGTCCACAAAATGGCGTAACTTGGGCACAACTGGAAAGCTTAAAAAGGACTTCTTACAGAAAACGGGAGGGTCATCCCGAGCCGAAGATAGAAAATGAACTGTCTAGAAAATGAAATTGTTAATTATTACCGATTAGTTATTACTCTCTTCTGATGGCTTTCGGTTCCGTTGGCCTTGGAGCTCCGCCGCAAAGTCTCTTCTTATCCAAACCATTTTGTCCCAAACCCAAACATTCCTTTGTCTCCCCTCAAACATCGCAACTCGGCGTTGTGAGATGTGCTCTTCGGGAATGGAATGAGTACGAGGATGCTGTGAAGCGCAAGGACCTTGCGGGGGCTCTCAGCTTCTTAAAATCCAAAGAAAGCGAAGACCCAGACGAAGAGCTCCGTCTTGGGTCGTCGTCTTGGTTCAGTAAATTGGGGCGTTCTGGGTTTGAGAGGGATTGGGAGGTCTTGGACACTTGCTTGAATGCTGATGATATGAGGCTCGTTGGGAATGCTTATAAATTTCTCAAGGACAGAGGCTTCTTACCCAATTTTGGAAAATTCAGGAACCTTGGTAATCCATTCTGTCACTAACTTTATATATTTATTTTTTGTGGGACTTTGTTAGTTACTTTGGCTGGTGCTATTTGTTGTTTGTTTGTTTGCTTAATGAGAGGGAGGAAAAAAAGATGGTGGGTTAAAATTAGTTTTATAATCTAACGCTTCCCTCTCATGCGTGGGCTTAAGTCTTAACTATTGGCAATCATGCAGTAGGTTAATGTTATTTGGACTGGCCTGACACTTCAATGTCTTAGTATGCATGATAAAAGCCGAATACATGATGTACCCTCAAAAGTTTAGAGCTCTGACACTAAGTTAGTTTACCTATTCTCTCATAAGTAGACTTTAATATGATTGAAGGTGGGGCCAACTTTGGTTTTGTACTCTAACAGAAAATGTGTATTTTCTAGTTGTATACACTAAGTTAATTGTATTTTCTACTTACTCATGTATTAAGGTAGTATAGCAAATGGGAGCCCTTGCTTGTAGCCTGTTGAAAGTTACAAAGAGATTCTTTAATCAACATAGTTTTGCAAGCTTTCATGCTGATCTTGAGGATATGTTTAATATCTCTTGCACGTTTCGGATATGAGCTTTTTAATTTGGTATATTGAGTTTATAGTAGTGTCAAAATGAGGCTAAAAAGAATAGTTTATGATACGAGTGACTTTTGGATGCGAGTTTCTGATGATTGTTTTTGATTGATGTTCACGTAAGCTTTAATACATCCATGTTCTTTGCTTCTTTTTGCCTTGTGTTTTCTCCCTTTGCTTTTACAGAAAAATCTTGTAGAGGATACCTATTTTTCAGTACCCATTTTCTATCTGTAATCATATCTAGTCGGTTATTACTTTATGTTATTAGCTTAGTTGCTTTGTTATCACAAATTGTTCATTTAGGGTGTATCTTCTGTTTTAATCCACCTTAGATCATGGTAAATATAAGCAGAAGCATGAAGTAAGCAAAGGCCAACCATGGATTATGGGTGTGCATGTAAAATCTTGTAAAGTAGTGTATTTTCTTACAGACAAGCAAGAAAAAGAGCAATATATCTGATGCTATGCTGTATTGAGCTTAAAAATGCTTGGGATTGTGCATAATGTTTGCTTACGTCTCTTTCATAGTTGGGGGATTGCTTTTCTAGGTTATTGGCCTCTAAATAATTAAAAAACGCACCCAAGAACAAATCTTTGAAATTTTCAACATATGGAAAATTTTCTTTGCGGTTTTTAAGTCGATGATTTTTAGAAAAGAAATTATGTTGGACATATTCGTTACATCGTGTCTACATCATGTCCTTCATTTATTTCAGAGTACAATTCTGAAAATTCTACTACATGCCCTATTGCATGCGATTGATTCTTAGTGTCTTAAATTTAATGCTTACACTTGTATCCAGTGACAGATCCAGGATTGAACTTAGTGGGGGCACAAACAAAAGACTATGTTCTTAACAAATAGTCAGAAAATTGATAAACTAATAATAATTTAAAATTATTCTAAAATAGAAAAATTAGGTACTACTTCTAACAATTCTCAAAAACAATAGTTTATTGAGGATTCCAAATCAATATTATCTATATGATAAATGAAATGTAATATAACATCTAAACTAATTATTTAAAGCTAACACTCAAGCAGTCCATAAGTTTTAAAATGTTTTACCAATAAAGTAACTTTATATATCTCAATAGACAATACATTTCTTGTGGCCGAATCTTGAGGAGCAACTAAGATTTTGATATAGACAATACATTTATTGTGGCCAAATGTTGAGGAGCAGCTAAGATTTTGATAAAGTGAAACAAAGACTGAAAAAAAAAGAAACAAAAGAGAAAGTGTTTGTTCATAAGCAAACTATTAAAACAAAAGAACAGAAAAGTTTTTGAAATCTCTCATAAAGGAAAGGAGTTTAATTAAGCCCAAAGAGTGCACTATCTTAGAAAAAAGCCCAAAGGAGTATAATATGTCCGCTGTTCGCTGGAGGCACAAATCTAGAAACGAATGAATGTTAATGTATTTCAACCAAAAAATGAACATATGATATATTTTATTTCCTTTCTTCAGTGAGGGCACGTGCCTCCACTACACACAATGTAGATCCATATTGCTGTGTCTTAATGTTTTTCCACATTGTTCATCTGTGTCAGTTCTGGAGGGACCAAGAAATGTTACGCCAACAGTGTTGAAGGATTCAACTGGTTTAGAAGGTGCTTAAAAAAATCTTCTCCTCTGTGGTTAATTCTACTAATTCCTTATTATAGATTCTATCCCCAACGTTTCTTTGGAGTTATGTGTTGTAATCATAATCTGTAGTCACTTTCTTCTTAAAGTTTCTAATTCTTTTGCAAACTCAGTGAGAGAGAAGTGCCCATGCTTTATAAAATTCTTTGCTTGAAGTGGTTAGACTTATGTCTGTGATATTTGAGAGAAAAAAGCATGGTACTATCTCCTTAAGTTTGTTCACTTGCAATTGTACTTCACCATTTTGACCCTTTCTTTGGAGTTTGGAGCATACAATTATGGTTCCATCATTTTGTGTGCACCTGTTCCCCACCAAAGTTCAGGTTTTTTCTTGGTTATTGGTGCTTGGTGAGGTTAATAAACGTTAGGTGTTGCAGAGAAGGAAACCGTTATGGACATTTACCCTTTTCGGTGTCTTATGAAAGAAGATATGGAGAGTTCTGATGATTTAATTTTGCCCTGTAAGGAAGCATTTAAGTTGTGGCGTGTGTTACTTATGCTATAGTATTAGCAACTCCAATCAGACTTCTTTGAGGTGAAGCTGATATTTAATAAGGATGGGATAAAGAGAATACCAAATTTTCCATTTGTTGCTTGTTTGCACTCAGAAAGGGTTGGAGCAATTTCAAGATGTTAGTAGAGAATGAAGAATTTATGTGGATATGATATGTAGTCGGACTCTTCGTGGTGTTTCTTTTCCTTGGATTTTCTAGAATTGACGGTTACCTGACATGCAACTGCCATTATTTTGATTTTTTTTTTTTCGTCTAGCACGTGTCATGCTTTTAGAGGAAAGCTTCTGTCTAGCCTTGTATCATTATTTATTTGATTTTTCATTATATATTAATCTATATATATATGCACACACATATTTATTTTGTTTCTTACCAAATAAAAATTATGTATATTATCACCATACTGATGCCCGTTCTTTCAATTAATGCTTTGGATATAATGTATTCTTAAACAGTCTTGATCTTTGTCTTTCTTATATTCTTCTATGCAGCATCAAAATTTGCTCCAAAAAAGTGGGGTCTATCAGGAAGTTCAAGCCTTGCTATGATAGCATTCCTCGGCGGGTCATCTTTTCTTCTTTCCCAAGGCATTGATATTAGGCCTAACCTTGCAGCGATATTAGGGATAGCATTTGTAGATTCTACCTTCCTTGGTGGTTGCTGTTTAGCTCAGTTATCGAGTTATTGGCCTCCAAACAGACGTCGGATCCTAGTTCATGAAGCAGGGCATCTTTTAACAGGTAAGCATCTAATTAAGCTTTTGTTGTTGGACTATACCAAATCCAAATGTAAACCGAGAGTTTTACTTAGTGTTGATTATGAAGTTATGAATGACTACTAATCTTAGAAAATACCTCTTTTTCCAAACTACATAATTTTCCTCAGCAACCATTCTAGCATAGGCACATCATCACGTGATACATACACAAATGGCAAACCCTATATTATAGTTTGTTTTCCTAACATTGCAGCATACTTAATGGGTTGTCCAATTCGAGGAGTCATTATAGACCCAATTGTGGCCGTGCAAATGGGCATTCAAGGGCAGGTAAGTATGTCGTGTGTGTTTCATGGGAAGTTTCACTTAGTTGTTTGCCATACCGCAACTCTTTAAGCTACTAAATTTGGAGAGGCTGATAGATCCATATGCACATGCTAATATGTATGTCTATATCATGCCTAACATCCCTCGGTACTTTTTTCTGTTTGGATCAGTTGTAAAGAACACAATATGATAAACTAGGGGGAAGCCTAAATATAGCCTTTGATTCCCATGAATTATATCCTCAGCATAATTTAAACAGTCAGAATGAAAATGAAAGCTCAATTATGTTTTAGGCAGGAACTCAATTTTGGGATGAGAAAATGTCTAATGACCTAGCTGAAGGGCGACTAGATGGTATTGCCTTTGACAGGTGAGTATGACTTCGCCGACTTATTTTTCATGCCAATCATTTACTTTCTTATGGAGTAATACACCCAAATTTTATTAATTTAAAATGTCTCGTCATCATCATTATCAGGCAGCTTAGTGATTATTGATCCTGCGCAAAACACATTAGGTACTGTATGGTGCTTTTTTCTGGTATTGCTGCTGAAGCTCTTATCTATGGTGAAGCTGAGGGTGGTGAAAACGATGAAAATCTCTTCAGGAAAACTTGTGCTCTTCTGCAACCCCCATTGTCTATTGCCGAGGTATATCTTCAGCTAATATGCAAGTTTTCAAAAATATTTTTCTGCCCATAATTTTAAAATAGGCATCTTTTCTCTTCTGTTGTGGAAAGATGTCAAATCAAGCAAGGTGGTCGCTTCTACAATCTTACAATCTGCTCAAATGGCATAAGAATGCACACAGAGCTGCTGTTAAAGCTCTGGAAAGTCGTTGCGATCTCAGCGTTGTAATCAGGAGAATTGAGGATGCCATGTCTACCGATGGAAGATAATTGTAGAAAATTAATCATTGGTTTACTTTCAGCCTGTTTTGGTAAGAGCTCTTTTTTGTTTTTCCTCTCTTTTTCTTTTATTTTTGTGTGTTATTAACACAAACAACGCCTAAACTTTAGGGTCTCTTTTATATTGTCTCTTGAACTTTAAAAATTATTACTTTACCCCATAAACTTTCAAACACATCGCTTTGCTCCTAGAATTTTAAAAACTACTATTTTTTCTTTGTTAAAAGCTCTTCATTTTGTCTCATATTTTTTTATTTTTTGTTCAAATAAACATTTTATCTCTCAAATTTGGTTTCACATTATACTCTTATTTAACCTTTTTTTTATCCTCTCTCATTTAAGATGGAACTATATGCATATTTTTTTTTCGATATTATTCGTTGATATCTGCTATCTTTAATGCATAATTTACTTTCGTTGATATCTGCTATCTTTAATGCATAACTTACTTTTTTAGTATTTGAATTTAAATATTGGCAAATAATATTGACTTGTTAAATGAGTTACACATTAAAAATGAAAACTATGGAAGCAAACCTTTATTTAACAAGGGCTTAGATAAAACAAAACCCTAAAGGCGTCAAGTGAAAGTGTAAATATTAAACAAAACTAATGAATGATAAATCTCATCCTTGCTCTTACATGTGACT
This sequence comes from Artocarpus camansi, assembly GCA_002024485.1. Classification (NCBI taxonomy): domain Eukaryota; kingdom Viridiplantae; phylum Streptophyta; class Magnoliopsida; order Rosales; family Moraceae; genus Artocarpus; species Artocarpus camansi. The sequence continues at coordinate 10,137 of LNSY01378483.1, forward strand.
TATACATGATCATATAATCTTAATTTTATCTGTTTTAACAAAGAATCTATAAAAAAAAAGTAAGGGGACAAAATGAGAAGCTTTAAAACAAAGGCAAAATGTTGATTTTTAAAATTTAGGATACAAAGTGAGGAATTTTGAAAATTCATGAAGTAAAGTGGTGAATTTTAAAATTTATGAGGTAAAGTAAAGAGACTCTAAAATTTATGGATCGTTAGTGATAATAATTTTTTTTTTTTTCGTTTATGCTTTTGCTGTGCATGTATATTTATGTCTAAGTATTGCGCCTGATTCTCCATAATTTTTTTTTTTTCCAGCTTGTTACTTGACAGCACGAAGTAAGAGAGGCTAAAATAATTTTGCTGGTGAAATAGTGACTTCTTTTGTCTCTATTTCTCTAGGATTCTCACAACCATGGACAACTGCGTTCACAGTTAAAAGAATAAACCATCTCTTTGATAAGAAGGGCAGGATGTGAAGGAAAGGAAGTTCAGTAATAAAGTATCTGAAACTGCTTTTTATGTAAAGGTCAACGTAATGCGAGTTGGAGTCGTCTTGCGCACTAACTTTTTTTTTTTCCTTAAATTAAGGGACAAAAAGAGACCGAGTGCCTGAAATTTTAAAAGGAGATCATGGTGAGGCTAAGAATTCAAGCTTTATTTGTCCGAGCTTGTTATGCACTAGTGATAGGATTATTTTTAGATGACAAAACAAATTTGTGTATATGCTGTTATTTTTTTTGTTTTGGGGTAAAAGAAACATTTTTAATCCTTTCTGTCATGAGTAATGCTAAGAATACTGAATTTGATATCAACTTTTTTTCAAGGAAGATATCAAATTTTTTACAAACTTTATGTTATCATTTCCTTATTTGTAGTTGTTGAAAGGTTGTCATATCTTTTTTTTTCTTTGGCTTGAAAATGGCTATTTTCAGAGCTGATAGTTTCGGACACGGTACAATGACATGATACAAAAACGACACGATGTAAATAGGTTTAGATTACATGTATATTAATTGGGCTATAAATGGGTTTGCACGAATAATACTGAATAAACGAGTTGGATTTGTGTTAGTAAGTTTAACATGCTTTCACACATTTAATTAAACATGCAGTAAACGTGTCAACACAACACCGCACGATTTACTTGCAACAAAGCATGACCCGTTCGTTTATAGCACATTTAAACTTAAAATAAAAAAAGAAATGACTATCTTTAGAGCCGACAATTTTAAACACGGCACGATGACACGATACTAAAATGACACAATATAAATAGGTTTAGACTACATGTATATTAATTAGGCTATAAATAGGTTGGTATGAATAACACGAAAATAAACGTATTGGATTCATGCTAGCACGTTTAACACGTTTTAATATTAAACGTGCAGTAAACGTGTAAACACAACATGGCACAATCTGCTCGCAACACGGCACGACTCGCCCGTTTATAACACGTTTAAACTTAAAATATAAAAATTTAAGAATTTGAAAGGTTCAAGAATCAAACCTTAAACCTAAGGAGGTTTCTTGCGTTACCAAGCACCATGCTGGCTGTCATTTGATAGTTAATAATAGCTTTTAATATATTTATTATGTTTTTTTGCTTTTGAGGCTAAAAGTCCTACATCGAAAGTGAAATGAGATTTCTTTCCACACCTCTCTAATATAACTCCTCACTTTGTCGTTGAATGCCTTCATTCCCTCTATGGTTTCAAAGCATTTTTTCTCTAATAAGAAAAAAAATAAAAATACAGTTTAAAGCATTAAATAATTTAAATATTGAAAAAAAAGTTAAAATACAGTTTAAAATATTTAATAATTAAAAATTATTATAATATTTATACTAATATTTAAAGTCTTATAATTTGTTTTGACTTTAAAAAAATAAAGATTTATTTTTTTAATCGGGTAAAAAAATTATATAATAAAAAAATTAAATATTTATTTTTTTTATCGTGTCGTGTTATACGTGTTATAGGTGTATCATGTTCGTATTTATATTTTAGACATGTTTATTAATCGTGTCGTGTTCTTGTTTAGTCTAATCGTGTTGTGTTATAAACATATTGGCACGAACACGACATGCAAACACGAATTGTCAGCCCTAACTATCTTAACAAGGCAAAAATGCCTAAAAAACCAAACACCAAAGGCACAAACACACCTTAGCACATATATAGCCAAGACAAAGTTCGCACTAATAGGACACCACAACAAATGCAAACAAAAACAGCAAGAAACAAACGCAATGGTAGGAAACAAGAAAACACCAAATTGCACATAGAAAACAGAAACGACTTCTTTAAGCAAAAAGGGTGAGCAACCAAAACATCAACCTAGGTTCAATTCATGAACATCGTTCACAACTTGAGAGGGAATGAAATCAATAGAAATTACGCCAAGGCACTCCGACAAGTTACACCATTTTGCGATATTGTGGCGAGTAGTGGTTGGAATGCTACTTTTAAGTAGATTTTTACCAAAATTAGCCCAGGGAAAATTGCAAAAAAATTCTTATTCTCAATAGGATTAAAAAAGGCCAAAAACTCCTTTATATAGTGAGACTTTTAGAAAAGTTAAAATACAAAAGTTGTAGATATCGACAAAACTATTAGAGCTTATGGACGGTTCATCGAAAATTGCCTTTGTTTGTGAGTTATGAATTTTACAAAATTTATTAAAGTTGGAAAAATTTTTAAGAGGCAAAAACTTCTTTTTACGAAAGGAATTTGGGTAAGGTATTTTGAGAAAATTTAATTCTCTTG
>LNSY01378574.1:0-10509 GCA_002024485.1 Artocarpus camansi
GAAATTTTTTTTGCTATATGTCAAATTATTGACCTCAAATGGGAGTATAGTTATGTATGAATAAATTTTGATTGTTTTCTCTGTCCATTGTTCCATTTATTTTGACTATGAAGTCCTTTTTTTTTTTTTCTAAAACTAAAATTTTAGTTTGTAAATTTTTCTGCTCATGATTGGTAGAATCCGAATTGGCAATACTGATTGTTTGTGTATGATTTTTCTTTTTGTCTCAGTTTTTTTTGAATTAGAAGTAGTAAAAGAAGATGAGTTTTTAGGTCTACGTATTGTTATAGTTGATAGCTTTGCTCGTGATCAATAACGATTCTAAGAGGGGAATTGATTTGAATAATTAGCTATCAAGAATTGATGGCTCTAATGCTTGACATAGTTCTGTTCTGAATAATGAATTTATTTGTATAATCATAAGCTGCCAAAGAGGTAACATTTTGAATGAACTTTTTGATTAACCTGGAAAATTTCACCCAAGAAATTGGTGTCAAAACAGGCTTTGATTAACACTAAATGATCAGGAACTTGAGGGTAACTTTTATTTATTTGATTGTTTGTATTCCTGTAAATCATGCACTAAGTTTATTGTAATAATGAAACTTTAGCTTCATTTCTTAAGTTGCTTCTTGTTCTTCGAGTAAGGCCGTACCATAGTATTTTTTTCAGAAAGGGTGAAGGGTCAGCAAGGATGAAGCAGTGTGGTCATTGGAAGTTGATGTACCTTTAGTTTCTGGCAGACAAATAGGCTGATATTCTTAATGCTTTTGATGCAGCCTATAATCATTAATTGGATTGACCCGGTTCTGGGGTCGTGACGTTTTCAAAGGCCCGTTGTTCAGTTTTTCGATATTGCCTTGCTTCTGACAGATACTTGGACTTAAGTGGGATTTTGATTATAGCTAAAGGCTAACAGGTATAAGTGTGTTCTTTTGGTCTTATGCTGCTGGAGGTGCCTTCTGACCTGCCAGTTTCAATCCAATAATGGTTCTTGCTGGTTCATTGCAATTGTCTTATGGACTTGGACTCTGCAAGAACCAGGAATGCAAAAAACAATTTAAGGTACAATCTGTTTTTGGTACAAACTTTCGACTGGCTATTTTTTCTTCTCTCTATCCTGAAATAATATTTTTATTTACAGAATGGAACAGGAAGATCCAAGTTACATTTATTTGGTTCCACCCTTTCATCACGTGTTTCAGTATGATTATTGGTTAAAAGCTCAGAAACGGTTTCCTTTTTTTTTTTTCTTTTTAATCGCATGATGTTACAATTACACACTTCATTGTCGTTTTTCCTTTTCTTTTGGTGTTCCAGTTTCACCGACAGGATTCTTGGAGTATCCATCTATCAGATATTGTGTACAAGCCTAGACATACTTTACCTTACAGACACAATGCCTTCAAGTGCCAGTCTTTTTTCTCGTCAGGAGAGCCACTGGAACTCCCCAGGTTGAAGTCAGCTGCCGTTGCATTAACCAGGTAACTTAATCTGTTCTGATTGGGTGTGAGTGCAGATTCATACATATATATGATTCACAAATAAGGGTCGTTTTTTTTTTTTAATATTTTTTCTCAAAATTTTTTCCATGGTTACATGTGAATGACAGTACCTGTGCATAATTATACCCCTAATTATTCCCCTTTTTATGTCTGTCGACGTCTTATTTGCATTATTATTTCATTGTATGTTAGAGAAGAGTTTTTGAAATTTGAAGCTCTAACATATTGCAACTCTTATTCCAACTTCTAATGTATTAACAGAGGATTTTTCTACATTGCTTGAGTCAGCGAAAACTCCTTGACTACTGTTCATATATTTTTGGGAATCCTGGGTGATTTCTACGAGTCTCTTGTGATGTATCTGGATTGAGCTTTGTCATTTGTGTACTTTCATTCATCCAATTCTTTTTTCGCCCCTGCTCTGAATTTATTCATTCTACTTTTCAGCTGTAGATTTATTTCCTGAGAAGATCATAATCATAGACCTCTAACAATTATTATCAGATAGATGTAAAAGAAATTAACTATTTCTGCTATCTTGTTTTCAAAAATCCTTTTGTGATACATGTTTAAATTGCTATATAGTCAATTGTTGAATTAAAAAATAATAATAAAGGACGTTGGTTCTTGTGCTGTCTATTGAGTGTATGAGATCAGTCGGTGTCAGCTTTACTAGTTCGTGTTTTATTTTACACACTCTTTGGTACGACACAAAGTCAATTTGTGTGATATACATCTTCATATTTGGCCCTTCATGAATTATTAAATGTTTCTTTGGATTTTGTAATGACATCCACAATCAAGCTACATTTGATAATACTCCCTCTTAGATGTATATCACACAAGAAATTTGCCTCGTTAAAACCTTATTAGGAAAAAAACTTTATGGGAAGAAAAAAAATCTTAGTAAAGGAAAAAGAGTATAATAATCTTGTCGTATTATGCTTTGAAAACTGCCTCATTAAAAACCTTACTAAGAAAACCAAATGGGACAAAACCATAGCTAAGGGAAAAAGAATACTGTGTGTAATTGACTCCCCCTTGAGCAAAGATAAGTAGTGCTGCTAAAGGACACTAATTAAAGATCTTTAAGTTGATGTATTCTAATGTTATCCACCAACTTTTCAAATGTTATAGTAGGAAGTGATTTAGTGAATAGATCTACTAGGCTATCACTTGAACGAATTTGTTGAACATCTACATCACCTTTCTTTTGTAATTCGTGAGTTAAAAGAAAAAATTTAGGGAAATGTGTTTGGTCCTATCACCCTTAATATAGCCTCCCTTGACTTGAGCAATACATGCTACATTATCTTTAAGTAATACCATTGGGCCCTTTGATTTGATGATAATTTGTATGTTTCTTGAATGTGTTGAATCATAGACTTAACCATATACATTCTCGACTTGCTTCATGAAGTGTAAGTATTTCAACATGATTTAAAGAAGTTGCAACAATAATTGGCTTTGTGGAGCATTATGATATTGCTATATTGTTGCATGTAAATACATAACCAATTTAGGATCGAGCTTTTATGTGGATCAGATAAATATCCTACATTTGCAAAAGCAACCAACTGTAATTTTGAATTTTTTAAATGAAATAAACCCATATTAGTTGTTCCACGAAGATAGTGAAATAGGTGTTCAATTCCTTTCCAGTGTCCTTGAGCTAGTGTAGAACTGTATCCAGCCTATATATTAACAGAAAATGCAATATCAAGTTACGTACAATTAGCAAGATACATAAGAGTACTAATAGCACTTAAATATGATACTTCAGGACCAAGAATTTCTTCACCATCTTCTTTAGAACAAAAAGGATCTTTATCACATTAAGTGATCTCACAACTATTGGGGTACTCAATAGATGAACTTTCTCCATATAAAAATGATTTAGGACCTTTTTGGTATAGGTTGATTGATGGATGAATATCTCATTTGACATATGTTCAATCTACAAGCCAAGACAAAACTTTGTTTTTCCTAGATTCTTTATCTAAAATTCTTTCTTTAAATAAGTGATTGTCTCTTCAAGCTCTTCAGGAGTCCTAATAATATTTAAATCATCAACATACACTATATTAATAACAAATCGGGATTTTGATATCTTAATAAAAACATATGGATAAATTGGGTTATTAACATATATTTCCTTCAAGAGATACTCACCAAGGCAATTGTACCACATATGACTAGATTGTTTTAATCCATACAAAAATCTTTATAATTTGATTGAAAACATATTCCAAGGTAGAGAATTAAATGCTTTGGGCATCTTAAATCCTTTAAGGATTTTCATTTAAATATCACTATATAGTGATTTGTATAAGTATACAGTTACCACATCCATTAGATGCATGTCAAGTACTTCAAAGACTACTAGGCTAATCAAATATTGAAAAATAATTGCATCCACTACAGGAGAATATGTCTCTTTATAACCAATTCCTAGTCTTTGTGAGAAACCTTGTACAACAAAATGTGCTTTGTCTCTCATTATTTTATTTTTCTCATTACGTTTACGCACAAAGACCCATTTGTATCCAATTGGTTTAACATCGTCAGGTGTGTGGACTACAGTTCCAAATGCTTCTCGTTTCGTGAGAGAGTTTATTTCTGTCTAGATTGCGTCTTTTCATTTCATTCAATCATTTTTACGTTGAAATTCTTCGATAGAATTTGGTTCAAGATCCTTAATTTCTTTCAATATATCAAGCGCTATTGAATATGCAAACACATTGTCAACAATAACTTTATCACAGTTCCATTGCTTTTTTGTGCTGAAATAAATAATTGAGATCTCAAATTTTTCCGTATGGCCTGGTACCTAGACCATTTCAGGGATCTTTTCTTCATTTATCATGTTAGTCACTTGTTTTAATAATATGACCTCTTCGGTAGTGCTAATTTCTTTAGAAGTGTTAGTTTGCTCAGTTTTTCTCTTTCTTTTCCAAAGGGATTTTAACTTTAGAACTAATTGATCTACCATGCTTCAAGTATGCCTTAGACTCATTTGCTGTTATATTTCCAACTTGCCTAAAAAAGATATCAATTCGAGTAGGAACATTAGCAAGTGGTATGTGTAACTTAGTTACTCTCTTTGTATCATTAAATGCATCTACCAATTGATTTGCAATATTTTGCAAATGAATAATTCTTTGAACTTCTAGTTCACATTGATTGCTGCAAGGATCAAAAAGAGATAATAAAAATGCAATCCATGAAATTTCATTTTGTCTCTCCAATTTTTTCTTTTCTACCCTAATTATGGGAATATTGTTTTATTAAATTGACAATCGACAAATCATGTTATAAAAATATCACTAGTAAAGGGTTCAAGATATTTGATAATAGAGGGGGATTTGAACCCAATATAAATTTTTAGCCTTCATTGAGGGCCCATCTTGGTGTGTTATGGTGAAGCAATTGAAACATATACTATATAACAAAAAACTCATAGATGTGAAATATTTGGTTCTTGACCAAAAGCAAATTGTAATGGGGAATATTTTTGATATCTTGTTGGTATGATACAAATAAGTATCGCATGGCGCTAGGTAGAAACAAGTAACTTTGTTCTCATCAATAATGGTCTAGTAATTAACTGAAGACGTCTAATAATTGATTTTGTTAAACCATCCTGTGTATGTATATAAGCAATAAGATGCTCAATATAACCCCAATTGATTAACATTAATTATTAAAAGCTTGGAACGTAAATTCACCAGCATTATCAAGAAAAATCATATTGATTATATAATCTAAAAATTGTGCTCTTAATCAGATTATTTGAGCAAAAAATCTCGTAAATGCAACGTTGCAAGTAGATAACAAACAAACATGTGATCAACGTATTGAGGCATTTGCCAAGACCATAAAATATCTAAAAAGTCTACATATTGGATAGATAGGCCTGCATATATCTCTTAGAATTCTCTCCAAAAATATAGGAGATTCAACTACAACTTTCATTGGAGATGGCCTAATATTCTTTAAGAACAAGCAACACAAAAAAAATCACTGGACAAAAGAACCACCTGATTCTTTAATGGATGTCCATGTGAATTTTTAATTATTCTTTACATCATTCGTGACTCAGGATGACCTAGACTAGGAGTGTTCTTCGGTTAAAAATCGTCGGTTTTGTGCGGTTCGGTTACCGAACCGCACTTGTCGGTTTTTGAAGATAGCAAACCGAAACCGCACCGCATAGCAGAGTGTTCTGTTGGTTAACCGACCGTTCATGGTCGGTTCGGTTCGGTTTGGTTTGGAACCGAAACCTCATGGTTAACCTAACCAAACCAAACCGAACCGAACCGAACTGAACCAAAATCTTCAAAATCGAAACCGAACTGTCCAATAGTAGACGGTTCGGTTAACCGAACCGAACTTATTCGGTTTTCATATAAACCGATTTTTTCGGTCTTTTGTCGAGTGGTTATTCGGTTAGTTTCGGTCAGTTTTGGTTTTTCGGTTTTTGTGTACAGTCCTAGACAATCATGCGAGAGGGAAAACATTTGTAGATCAAAAGCTTTTTTGGTTATCACAATATGAGATTCAATTGTATAAATAAATGTATAATATAATCTAGATGAGAGAGTTAGTATGTTTTCCAATCTTTGCTTTTGTCCTGAGACTTTAGAAGTAATGTAGATATTCTACATTATTTTCATTTAGAGTCTTACTATGGTATTCATTACAACCTATATCTCTAAAACTTAACAAATTTCTTCTAGAATTGCAAGAGAATAATGCATTGTGTATAACAAATTTTGTTTTTTCAGGCAACATATTATTGGCTCTTCTAGAACCCTTAATTAAATTTGCAACACCAGAAATTGTATTGACATTAGTCTTGCCTAGATTTAAATTCGGAAAATATTTTTTATCTTTAAGAATTGTATGCATCATTGCATTGTCTGTGAAACATAGATCTTCTTTGTTGGCCTTGGAATCAAGATTTGTAAAAATCCATGTTCTTCATAAAGAATAAAACAAAAAAAATAATAAATATTAAATAATAGAAAACTATAAGTTTATTACATTCAAAAAGTTGAAAGTGACATATTAAGCAACATACTATAAATTACAAGTCAACATACTAAAGGTTATTAAATGTTACCGCAAATATTACATACTACACTTTATGGACATTTCCATATCCAATTAAATAATCAAATTTTTCATCCCAATTCTCAAAGAAATTTGCAACGTCTAAAAAGGTAGTGTCCATATAATAATCAATAAAGTTTGTTTCAATGCTTTTTTCTTTTTCGTTTCATGAAGCTTAGTAAAGTTCAGTAAGATGTTTAGTGTACGATAAGTACATAACCAATGTCCTTTCGTGCCACATCAAGGGCAAAGATTTTCTTTACTCTTGGAATCCTTTCCTTTTTCACCTTTCTCCTCATTTTCCCCACTTCTCGTGGCACTATGTGGCTTTCTTAAAATTTGAACAATTATTGTTATGACCACAATGATGCCACGTATTACTTCGACCATGATTACGACCACGACCATGGCTGTTACCATATGCATGATTATTAAACGATATAGCATTTTCTTCATGAAGTGCTATAGAAACTTTTTGAAAAGATGAAGCATTCACTTTAGGGAATAGTGCTAAACCAGTTGAGCGTGATTGATGATTTTTCATTAAAAGTTCATTATTTTGTTCAACAATAAGCAAACATGATATTAACTCAAAATACGTTTTAAAACCACGCTCTCAATACTGCTACTATAGAAGCAAATTTGAGGCATAAAAAGTGGAATATGTTTTCTCTAACATGTCTAATTCAATAATATTTTATTTGCATAATTTTAGTTTAGAAGTAATTCTAAACGTTGCAGAGTTATACTCATTAACTGTTTTAAAATCCTGCAAGCATAGGGCATCCACTCATAGCGAGCATGTGGGAGTGTAACGGTATTTTGATGGTCATATCTTTCTTTTAGGATTTCTCAAAGGACAAACAGATCTTTTACTGTAAGATATTTAGCTTTTAAAGCTTTAAGAAGATGATGGCAAAGAAATATCATTGCTTTTGCATGATCCTGCAAGGATGCTTCATTTCCTTCTTAATTGTAGTTCCAAGATTCATAGCATCAAGATATATTTCAGCATCAAGAGTCTATGATAAGTAGTTTTTGCCTGATATATCAAGGGCAATAACTCAAGCTTTGTGAAATTTGACATCATGAAAAGCTATAAAGAAAAATTATATGATATTAGAAAAGAGATGACAACAAGATAGCCAACATAAATTTAAAAGAAAAGAAAGTGATATATTACACAAACCTACCAAGAAACAACATACGTATAAAGGGAACATTTTTATGTTGGTGGACATATAAATAGTGCTTACGAACTAAGAGATCAACATAAACATTAAAATAATAACAAGCGACATTTGGGAACTAGTTAAAGGTCCATGATTTGGAATTGTGTTAAGTTACGAGAGTGCTTCTAAGAAACTAAGTCCATAGATTGATGCATAGTACATAGAATTATTAATTTGAGAACTCTAACCTACCACAAATATTAAAGGTTAGAGACTCATGCTGATAACGTATCGTAATACTATAACAAGATAATAATAAACTAAAGGCACAAATATTATATGGAGACAAAATATCAAGATTTCTTTATTATTAGTAGTCTCTCTCTCTTTCTTCCTTCCTTCTACTCTTCTCACCACTTCATAATTTTCTCACACATCTGTTGCCTTATAGCACTGACTATTTATAGTTATTTCGTCTGTGCGTTAAGTTCATCGAGTAATCTTTGTTAATTTTCACAAAACTTCTCAATGCTTAGCAATATACGCAAACTTCTTTTAGCTGGTCAATAACTTGACCCTTCGTATATTATCAAATCTTTATACTTGACCCTTCGTGAATTATTAAATGTTTCTTTGGATTTTGTGACATCTACAATCAAGTTCCCTTTCATAACCCAAAAAAAAAAAACTGTATTTCGTTTACTAAAATACCATTAGACTGGCAATGATATTGAGCACCGCTAGAATTTGGCATAGTGCCAATTTTGCACAGGTACGGCCATGCAAACCATGTAATCTTATGCCATGACACCGTTTGGCTTGTGGATTTGAAACATGAGGTGCCTTTTGTGGTTGGAAAACTGTGTTTTGACCTTTTGGCTCAAACCAGATTAAAAGTAGAGCTAAGTCCTAAGTTGAGTGGTTTTTGGTTCAAAATGTCAAATAATTGGGCTTGAACCAAAGTCCTAAAAACACTTGCGAAATACTGGTTCGTTTGAGCCGGTTCAAAGCAAAGGGGCCCGTAAACCAAAGATGCCCATAATAGCAGACATAATATCACACGCAGACTCCAGTGGAGTGCAAATTCCTCAACCCAAGTTCGGGTAAAAAAAGGTTATTTATTATGCTGGATGAACAAAATCGGTAGTTGGACACATAAGCCAATGCCGATTATATACACCGAGTGATTTCTTCCACTTGCATGCCAAACAAACAAAACAAGAACAAATGCATTCATGAACCACTCTTTTATATTAGTATACCACGACCTTGTTTCAGTGTAACAATTACAGACAACAGATGGCGTTCCCAACCACTAGACAATCAACTAATAATACAACTCAAATTTCCTAAATCGTGTTCCAATCCAACATCTCACAACGCATGTAGTAGTAGAAGCACCTGTCTAGTTTTTGCTATGAATTGAGAGAGAAATGATGATTGATTATTACTTATTTATGAAACAAATACAAGCAACAAGTGGCACATGTGGCACCAAGTATTTGAGATATTGAAAGCCAGCCTCGCCAACTTCAGTTATATCTCCGTTGTTATTTTCTTCATTAAGCTTGGCACATGCAATCAGGAGAAGGGTACGTGTAAATGGACTGTCTAGGCTTTCTTAATCTGATCTGCCCTTGTCTGCTTTGGTGACCCTCAACCACTGACTGCTGAAATTCTGACCAACTGATGCTTTTATTCAGGAAGAGTTGACCCATCAATGCCATGTTTGGCCTAATGGTCTTCAAATTATTGTAAGTACGATGTCCCACCTATTTGACAAATGATTTCCTCTATTTTATTGTTATGTTTTCAAAAAGAAAAAACATTACAAGACTATGAGAATAAGAGTTGAATTAAAATATAATTTTTTTAAAAAAATTATTTTAGGAATATCAAAATTATGTAATAACTATTGCAATGATTTTTTTGGTTTTATGCTACAAACTTGCACAGTAAATATTACAATCATTTTTATTTTTTCTATTTATAAAATACTTTTTTTCCTACAATTTCGGCGTGACTTTCTGCTATTAGTCTCACTCACCCTTTTTTTCGGTGATAGCCTAGAAATCCCCCAAGCACACTTGGTGGAAGCATGAAACTACGATATTTATGAACTAGTCTTTTAGTTCACCTGGGAGAAGGGCAGGCACTAATTTTTAAAACCAGTATTCTTAAGACTAAAGGATCTGCTGTAAAAAGGAGAAGCGCTCAAAAAAAGAAAGAGATTGATGGAAATATTGAGTAGAGATAGAAAAAGAAAGTTAGCACAAGCGGTTAGCAGGAATCAAACCAGCATTATTAGCTTGGAAGGCTAGGGGTTATGGTCCACATTGATTCATCATTTTTAATGTCTCTAAATTAAAATCCACCAATTTGGTTTTCCTGATAACTTTCTTTTAACACGCTTCCAAAGTCTAAGCCTGTCCCATTTAGAAATTTATATATAAAACTGACGATGGTCATTAGTACACAGACAAGTCACGTGCAAGACGGTTTTCGACCGATTGTGCTCAATCACTATAAGATGAATCCAGTAAATGCGTCTGTGATTGTGGAAAACATAGTTAGAAGTACTCACCATAGCATTGTGCATGTTTCCGGGAGAAGCAGAAATAAAGATGTCACTGTGCATGCTGACATAGTAGTCAACCGCAGCTAATAGAGAGGCCTTTCCTATAATCTGGGACCGTTCTTCATAAGAAGCGAGGCTC
>LNSY01378630.1:0-10631 GCA_002024485.1 Artocarpus camansi
TCGATGATAATGTCATGGCTGTGGGATTCAATGAATCCTGAAATCAACGATACTTATACATTCTTGACCACTGCCAAAGAAATTCGGGACTCCATTTAGCGAACCTACTCGAAGGCCAGAGATGTAGCACGAATTTATGAGGTCAAAGTCAGAGCTAGTGCAATCAAACAGGGCGACAAAACAGTGACCGAGTATGCCAATTCTCTTAAAAATCTATGGCAGGAACTTGATCACTATCGGGTCATTGAAATGAAATGTATTGTCACCGCAACTTTGAATAATTTTATTGAGAAGGACCGTGTTTATGATTTTCTTGCTGGACTCAATCAAGAATTTGATCAGGTTAAGAGTGCAGATTCTTGGGAAGGAGGAGACTCCTTTAGAAGAAGAAATCTCACTTATCTTGTCAAAGGAAAGCAAGAGAGGTATCATGCTGGAGCCTCAAGTTACAGAAGGATCAGCGCTTACAATCAAAACTGAACAAACAAATGCACCAAAAATCGAGAGAGCACAACCAAGAGCAGAGCTGACCCGGATTGCAAAAAGCAGAAAAGCAGATCAGAGTAGATTTTCTTGAAAGGACAATCAGAGTAGCCGAGACAATCTTTGGTTTACTTACTGCAAGAAACCGAGGCACACCAAAAAATGTTGCTGGAAATTAAATGGCAAGCCACCTACTTCCAGCAAAGAGTGGGGTTACAAAGGAGACCAACCAAAAACATACAGCCAAGCTCATAAGACAAAGCACGCCAATCTTTCAAAAAAAAGGGAGCAAACAAGACTCAACGGTGAGGAAATTGAAAGGCTCAGAGGCCTAATAAGGTCTCTTGAAAAACCCTCCAGTACATGTTCATTGGCACTCTCAGGTAAATCTCTACTCTCTTTTGGATTAAATGTCTCGGAGAAGTGTTTTGAGAATTCTTAGATAATCGATTCCGGGGCCACTAATCACATGACATATTCATCAAAGCTTTTTAGTACCTATAAGCTGTGTCAAAGCAATAGAAAACTTTATGTAGAATTTCTGATTATCATGTTAGACTACCAACACTCATAAAATCTTAAGCTAATTAAAAAAAAAAAGGACGAAAGCTCTGGATTTGTGATTCAGATCTTCATTTCCGTTCTACTTGCCGCTTTACAATAACTTTTGCATTAATTTCTGCAAGTTGAAAAACATAAATAATGTGCTTGTTCACCTGAAACAATCAATCATCAGGAATTTGTTATTAAGCTAACGCACTGGTACCAACTACCAGAAATACAGTAAAGACTTGGACTCAAAGGGCGACTCAAGCCCATGAAGCATGAATAAAATTGGCTTTTGCATCTATGCATCACAAAAAGATTCTGTTGCATGGTCAACTATGTCAATTGCTCATTCAATCATAACTATCATACAATCACTTATTTCCCATTTAACAAGAGAACGCCTTTTCATCGGGATTGCTATTTTATTACGCATACACCAGATTTTTTAAACTAAATGGATACATGACACAGTCAAAAGAGGCAATTAAATTTCAAGTCTCTACCTAAAAGATGCTTAGTAGGAAAGGTCAAGCGTTAATAATTTACACACTAAACTGCATGATAAATAAAACATATCAGAACCTGTTTCTGTAAAGACGAAATTTCTGAGTTTCCTGACAGCCACCAAACTTTGCTCCTTAATGGCAATAAAATAAACGAAAAACTAAGTAAGAATTTAGAATAGAATATGTTCAACACATATTTCTCATGGAAGGAAGAAAAATATATATCCGTACCAAAGTAGAGTTTTATAGGATGTTGAAATGATACATCCCGAGCATGCCCAAAATTGTCATGGATATACCAGGAGTTGCATTTAAACTCTGAAAAAGTACAACATTACAGAAGCAAAAAAATTAAATGTACAAGTTAATCTACCATGCTATATTCACAGTAAATACAACCTAAATAATTGGATATTTAGAACATACGGATCACATTTAGTTTCAAATATCCTACCTTTATCTCCACAAGTCTTGTGAAATGATTCCATAAAATTAACTGCACTATCCGAAAAGAAATAATTGAAGAAGTCCTCAACTTTTATCTGCACTCAGAGATCAGAAGCATAATTATCATCATAATTAGCTAAACTTCAGCTCTGTGACTGTAATTTAAAAAAGCAAAGAAACACTACCGAAAACTCTGATTCTGCAACCATTGTATAACATTCTGGTACTGCACCCAAAACAAAAAAAAAAGCCGCACAAAATTCAGACCATACACTAAAGAGATGAAAAGCATGATTGATTACTATAACTCGAGCAGATTGAATAAATATTTCTTTAATTTTGTTTAAAAAGAAAAAACAACTTCCTTTTATTGATTTTTAAATCAACTAACAACTACAAAGTGAAGAGGATAAGGTATCCTCAATGAACAGAAGAAATACAGCAGAAAAGGAAAAAACAGCAGAAAGGACAAACTAGAGACTAAAAGACGAATAAGAGACAAAACACTTAGGACCTAACGCATCCTTCCCATTAAGAACAATCAAGGAAAAAGGAAGGTCTTTAAAAGCCGTATTTGTTGATGCCCTTAAAGAGGCTGACAATTTTCCTTCTCAAATAAATCTCACTTCCAATACCTTATGTCCAAAAATCCTTGCATCTCTTTGAAGCCAAATTGTTCAAAGCAGCAAAAAAATACCGTAGATCTCCAAATGCTAGCCCTTTTGTTAGAACCCACTCCTACCGTATCTTCCAGCAACCCACACCTACCGTAGCCCTTTGTTAGAATTTGTAATGAGCAAAGAAAACCCACAAAAATAACCGGCTTCATTCAATAGCATATGCCATAACTTTCGCTACATGACTATGTAGTAAAAGACAGCCATTGCAAAAACAAACCAGGATGGAGAAATAGACAGCTGAGGGTTTCTCCTTGTACCATGTCTTAAGTATTCAATCTTCCATAAAAAAACAGCCAAGCGAACCTTCACTCTATGAGGAATACAAGATTTTTAAATGAATTTAAGGGCTTCAAAAATGGAAAAATCCCCATCATCCACAAAAATGAAAACAATATATATATTTGCACGAGAAGCCCGAAGTTTCACAAGAACATATTCTAGAATCAGGGACAGACTGCCTAAGAGAGAGAATCTAGAGCCTAAAGAAGACAACTTGAAGGGACTGGCTGCCTAAGAGAGAGAATCCAGAGCCTGAAGAAGACAATTCAAATTACCCCACCTCTCTATCATTAAGATTTCTTCTAAGACCAAAAGTCTCGCTAAGAAACATGGGAATTAAGGGATTTTTGATAATTAAGGAACTTTGATTTTGCTACTTTATTTTTCCTTGAATAAAGGATTTGGGTAGGATGTTGCCCAAATTAATTTTTCCTAGTTTAATGAGGATCATTTTCTAAGGGAATAATTTTAGAAGGTTGACTTTTGGTATCCCATAATTAGAGGAAGCGGATTATATTCTCATTCCTATTTAATCCCTTGTATTTATTCGATGAACTAGAAGAATAACTATTCTTTCAGTGAAATTTTTTGATGGTATCAAAGCATTTCTGAAACCTCTTCCGCCGAAAATTCTCCCCTCTTCTCAATGACAAAATACAGGATGGCCACTGAAATGCAAAGATCCACGTCTGAAATCACTTCCAATTCAGAAGATGTCACTACAAGCTCTAACGGAGAATCTGGGAGCAGTCTTCTTCCCATCACCAGCGACAAATTGAACGGAAACAATTATCTCCATTAGTCTCGATCTCTGATCATGTTCATCTATGGGAAAAGCAAAGACGACTATCTCACCGGAGCAGTTACCACCCCGAAGAAAGAAGATGGTGTGTTCAAAATCTGGAAATCAGAAAATAATATGGGCTAATTAATTCTATGACCAATGAGATGGGGGAAAACTTCCTGCTCTGGTACAGCCAAAGAGATTTGGGATGCAGCCAAAGAATTATATCCGAAATCTGAAAATACATTAGAACTTTTATTTGTCGAAAGTACCCTACATGAGCTTCGGCAAAGAGATACCTCTGTCACTCAGTACATCAATCTCCTCAAGCGTCATTGGCAGCAACTTGACCTATTCGAAGTACACGAGTGGAAGTGTCCTGGGGATAAAGCATTGTACAAACAAATTGCTGAGAAGAAACAGGTCTTTAAATTCCTGATGGGATTAAACAAAGATCTTGATGAAGTGCATGGAAGAAAATTGGGAACGAAGCGGCAGCCCAATATTCGAGAGGCTTATTCAGAGGTTCTTTCAGAGGAAAGACATTGAAGAATAATGATGGCATCATCAACTTCCTCATCTACTATTGAAGGATCTGCTTTGGCTGTTCGAGGTTCTCAACAATCTCTTAGACAACGATAACAGACCAAGGAAGGGACGGCCTTGGCGTGATCGCTGAAGCAAACCTGGCCATACCAAAGACACTCATTGGAAGATCCATGGAAAGCCCGTAGATTTGAAGCCAGCGTGGTTCTCCAATGACACAGTTGTGGACATCTTGCTTCTTCCAACAACTCCAATCCTTTAGAGCCAACCCTATTCAGCAAAGAGCAAATGGAACTACTCCAAAAAATGATTATTCAATCGCTAAATACTCCTGCACCTGCCTTAACCGTGATTAGTACAGGTTTTTTTGGCTCAAATAGGTAATCTCATAAATGCCCTAAATGTGAAGAAAGTAAAACAAGGGCCATGGATAGTGGATTCAGGTGCCTCGAATCATATGACGGGTGATACCTCTATTTTTAACAAATCCCATTTCACCACTTCCCAACAAGCTTGATAAAACCCCAATGAAAAACCATCTAGGCCCAGAGACTAATTATTGTAGCACAAAAAAACTGCCCGACTCTCTTTTTCCTTGAACGGCCTCTCCAACCAAGCTGCCCTATCCTCCCCAATCGGTTTCCACTCCACATCCTCAAAAGACACAAAATCCTCACGCCTTATACAAATTCTCATGACAAATTCTCTTAAAATTAATAATCCCTTTGCTAGAACCTCTGTTGAAGAGGCTGTCTATACAGTCCTTAAAGTCCTTCCAGCCTCTTAGCTCAAATTCCCTAGGGATGATTACGCTCCGAATAACCCCATTCTAAATCTTGGATACCTTCAGAAATAGCCCCCCATTGTTCTTGTTTTCTGCAATCAGCCTACAATTATGGCCCCTAAAAAGCGTCTAAAGCCCCCTTCTTTTGCATAACTCAAAGCTTTACGTACAACATACCGCAGCCATGCAGCACATCCTACGTCCACTTCGATGGAGAAGCTTCTATGCGTATTCCTATATGTAATATTGATGACACTACCATGATCCTTCAACTTAAATATAAAGACTTTATGTTTGGTTCTGAAGTCAACATCATAATCAAAGAACTTGTCCCTCGTATTTGAAAGTGATCAGAGAATGTTTCTATATAGCATGTTGTAAAGAAGCTTCCAGAATAAAAAAAAAATTAACCAGGACACACTCGTTCATTTCCTGTGCAGATTTTTTACGAATGATGAATAAAATTGTCACAATTTCATTACTAGAATATCATACATATATACAGGAGAACAGAAACAACCTTTCCTACAAATAAGGAAGGTTAACAACTAATGCAATCAAATAGAGAATCTGACTAATAGCTAACAATTACTCCTAATAAGATTTGGTCAAATATAAGCCAAATAACTTATTTCCTAAAGAGGAGGAAAATTAGGAACCTAATAAAACAAAGAAAAATAAGGTCTATCATAATTCTACACTCCCCCTCAAGCCGGGGTAAAGATGCTATTCATTCTAAGCTTGGAACTTAATCCTTCGAAGCATTTCCTTGGCAATGCTTTAGTTAGGGATGTCTTCAACTTGTGAGCTTATTGGTGTGTAGATTAACTGAATAATCTTTTCTTTGATAAAATGCTGGTCAATCGCCACATGTTTAGTCCTATCATGATGGACTGGATTTTTGGCGATACTTATGGCTAACTAATTGTCACAAAAAAGTTTCAATGATCCTTCAATTTTGACTTCAAGTTCTTCAAGTAGTCATTTGATCCAAATGCCTTCACAAATACCGAGAGCCACAGCATGGAATTCAGCTTCTACGCTACTTCAGGATACAACAGGTTGCTTCTTGCTTCTCCATGTGACTAGATTTCCCAAAACATAAGTACAACAACCAAATATAGATCTTCAATCAATCACTAATCTTGTCCAGTCTGCATCACTAAAGATTTCTACCCCACGGCTAGAACACTTCTTGAAAAACTAGTTCCTTTCCTGGTGGGAGATTCAAATATCTAAGAATTTTGTACACAGCTTCCATATGTTCCTCTCGTGGGTTATTCATGCATTAACTCGCAACACTAACAGAGAAGGTGATATCCAAATGAGTCTGTGAGAGATATATGAGTTTGCCAAACTAACCTTTCATATCGGCCCTTATCCATTAGAGGTCCCTTCTTAGCTTTCCCAAAGTTCACTATAGTCATTGTAGTTTCGGCTGGTTTACACCCAACACCCCACACACTGAGTTGGTCTAGAGCATATTTCCTTTGGGATACCGATATTCCATGACTCGATCTACCTACTTCCATTCCTAGGAAGTATCTGAGGTTTCCTAGATCTTTGAACAGATACTATGATGATAGACACTTACCTTCTAAGGACCTTTTTATGAACAGGGTGTGATGTGATTGCCCTTGAGAGCATCCGTGTAATCTCACAACTCTTGTAAACCTATCAAACCAAGCTCTTGGGAATTGTTTAGGACCATACAAGGACCTTTTCAACTTGCAGACTTGATTTCTTGTGACATGAGTCTCAAAACCAGGAGGAATTTTCATACACACTTCCTCATCCAAATCTCCATTTAGAAAGGCATTTTTCACATCCAATTGTTAAAGCGGCCAGACAAGATTAGCCGCCAGAGATAGAAGAACCCTTATTGTGTTGAGTTTTGCTTCCAGTGCAAAGGTTTCTTGGTAGTCAATTCCATAGGACCGAGTGAAACCTTTTGCAATAAGCCTAGCCTTGTATCTGTCAACATTTCCATCCTCCTTACACTTAATTTTAAATATCCACTTGCAACCTACTGGATTCTTTCCTGTAGGTAGATTAGTGAGTTCCCAAGTCTGATTCTTTTCTAGCGTCCGAATCTCCACAAATACAGCTGCCTTCCAAAAAGGAATGTTAGTGGGAAGCTGTAAGGCATCCAGATTTGTAACAAAGGCTCAAAACTTTGGTGTAAGATTTGAGTAAGGGATGCAATTATGAATTGGATGTTGAGTGCAAGATCGCACTCCTTTCCTTAGAGCAATGGTCCAGCCCAAATCATTAGTGACAGTCACAAGTAGGGGTTCAGAAGTTTGTATTACCTTCATTCAATGAATCTAGATTGGGCTCTTGGTCAAGTTCAACAAGTGCCTAAGGTTGTACACTTTCTCTCCTGGATTGGACACTTAGTTCATTAGTCATTGGTGAGTCTGAAGATAGGACAGACACTACAGGTGTGGAACCGGGTGAATTAGGAGTATTTCCTTGTGTGTCAGGTGCAGGAGAATTTTGGAGATCAATAAATAGTTGAGGTTCAGTATTCTCAAGAGTAAGTGGGATAAGGAATGGAACGAAAGGTGGGAAAACTAGGAATTATTTGTAATGGTTCACTCTCAACATCCCAAGATTGACATTTTATACTATAGTCACTCTCCCATGAATGGTAGGATTGGGATAACAAGGCTGGTTCTCAAAGAAAACATCCATAGAATTATGGTACTTTCTAGTGATTGGAGAGTAGCACTTGTACCCTTTTTGATTGGATGAATAGCCCAAAATAATGCATTTGATTGCCCAAGGATCTAACTTCCCACGATTTAATGAGTGAATATGGATACTTTGAGTGGGATGGTAGATGCAAGACGAGAGGCAGGCTGTGTTTCTAAAAGAGCTTGAAGTGGAGTTTGAAATTTGAGAACTCGAGAGGGCATACGATCTATTAAGAATGATGTTGTTAGATGCCATGCTGTTAGTATGGCATCCCCCCAAAACATTTAGTACAATTGGCTGAAAACATAATAGATCTAGCCACTTAAGGGTGTCTGTCTTTTCATTCTGCAATATCGCTTTATTGTGGGGTATCAACACAACAACTTCAATGAACAATACCTTCACTCAACAAATATTCCCCCAAGACAGATTTAAGATATTCTTTGGCATTGTCTGTTCTCAAAATCTGAATTTTAGTTTGAAACTGAGTTTGGATCATAGTATTGAAGTTTTGAAAGACTTGACTAACTTCAGACTTTTCTTTTTAAGAGAAATACCCAAGTCATTCATGTATGATCATCTATACATGTCACAAACCAACAAAATCCTAAAATGGTTTTTATTCGAGAGGGACCCCACACATCACTATAAACCATTGCAAAAGGACGAAAAGAATTGTATGATTGAATTCAAAAATTACTTCAAATATGCTTTGAAAACTAACACACTTCACATTGAAACAAACTTGGATTTTTATTCTTAAATAGTAATGGAAACAGTTTTGCAAGATACAAGAAATTTGTATGACCTAAACTAAAGTGCCACACCATGGCTTCATTATTCACCGAAGGAAGAAAAACATTAGAGGATGAACTCTGAAAACCTAGACTCCTAATTTGATGAACTTGTCCACTTGAAGAGTTATTGTTATTAAGTATAACCCCAAGCACTCCTTAGTCGTACCAATCTTCCTCCCCGTTTCCTTATCCCAAAAATCACACATTATCGAAGAATTTAGTGAAACAATTATGTTCCTTTGTGAGCTTAACTAATGGATAACAAATTACAATCTAGCTTGGGAACATATAACACTGAGTGAAGGATCAAATCCTTGGTTAACGTCACTGTACCAAGCCCATCAAGCCAAGATAATGTTCCGTCAACAATCCGAAAATACCAATTTTCTTTAAATGGATTAATTGTAGAAAATGAACTTGAGTCTCCGGTCATATAGTAAGATGCTCCAGAATCAACTATCCAAACTGTTAGCCTTTTACATCTAAAATTGAGCACGTGTGATATTACCTTTGTGTGCCACTGATCTGGTGGATATGATAGAGGATGATTCAGTTTGTTGCTGAACGAATAGTTTGTGGAGTAATTCCAACTGCTCCTTGCTGAAGAGAGATGTCTCAGAATTTTCAAGTTTTTCCTCAATTGTGGCCAAGTGTCATATGTTGTTTTTGCAAGTGGCTGACTTGGCATCATCAGGTCTACCATGTAAGTCCCAGCACCGGTCCTTTTGTGTGACCTAGTTTGTGACAATGATCACATTTTGGTCTCTCTTTTTTCTGCTTTCCATTGTTGAAGAGTGGTTGTCCTCCACAGACCACCATTGCAGATGCTTCAAAATTGTTGGCCGTGCCTTGCTTTCCCATCATGATCTTCTTTCGACTCTCCTCACGTCTGACTTCAGCGAATGCTTCACGAAGACTCGAAAGAGGGCTTATTGATAGAATCCGTACACGAACATCATCTAAATTTTTGTTTAGGCAGATTAAGAATTTGTATAGACGGACTTCTTCAACAATCTTGTGATATATGGCATCATCAGGACACTTCCATTTGTATTCTCTAAACATATCTAATTGTTGCCTATAACGCTTAAGAATATTGAAGTACTGAGTGACGTTGAGATCACCTTGTTGCTGATCATGAAGTCCACAATCAATCTCAAACAGCTCAAACTTGTTTTCGACATGCGAGTATGCCTCCTAAGCAGCGTCCCAAATTTCTGTTACCATTTCGTATAGGAGAAGATTTTCTTTAATCTCATTTGTCATGGAGTTGATAAGCCACGACTTAACAAGATTATTCTTCGTCTTCCAAGTTCGAAAGGTTGAATCTTCCTTCTTTGGCTAGACTGCCTCACCAGTAAGGTATTCATCTCTCCCTTTACCAGTAATGAAAATCGAAACTGACTGGGACCCGGCAAGATAGTTCTGCCCATTAAGTTTAGGGCTGATGATGACCAAAGATGAGTGATCGACAACAACTAGCTGATTGATAGGATCTGGGATGCATTCTGTCGATGAGACTCCCTTCTCGGCGGCCATTGAAATATTTTTGTTGGGTTCTCAAAAATAGCTCTGATACCATGCAAATTTTTTATGCATGATGACTAAAATCGTCACAATTTCATTACTAGAATATCATAAATACAGAGGAGAACAAAAACAACCTTTCCGACAAATAAGGAAGGTTATCAACAAACGCAATCAAATAGAGAATCTGACTAATAGCTAACAATTACTCCTAATAAGATTTGGTCAAATATAACCCTAATAACTTATTTCGTAAAGAAGAGGAAAATTAGGAACCTAATAAAACAAAGAGAAATATAAGGTCTATCATAATTCTACATCCTTCGTAGATGATCACACCAGAGTCACATAGATGTTCTGATAGAAAACATGGCATTCTCTTCTATATTTTTCAAAACAATGAATACACATATTACACATTGGCTGTCAATTAAAGCCAGAAAATCAAGAAAGGATAAAACTAAAAAATTATTCTATTTCCTAAATTAGATCCTCCTATCAAGGTGTGGGATTACAGAAATCTTCTTCCTGATTTTGTGGAATTATATT
>LNSY01378635.1:0-11329 GCA_002024485.1 Artocarpus camansi
ATGAATCATCAGAACTTCACAATCCCCCTCCATTTCCAAAACAACAAAGTCAACAGGGAAGATAAATTTTGTCTACCTTGACCAACACATCTTCAATTATAACCTTTGGATAGGTGAGGAATATATCGGCAACTTGTAAAGTGATCTTTGTAGGCTTGACTTCAACGATTCCCACTTTTTGAAACACCGATAGAGGCATAAGATCGACATTAGCCCCAAGGTCACACAAAGCCTTCTTAAATGATGAGCCTCCAATAACACAATGTATGTTTAACTTCCCAAATCATTCAACATTTGTGGAAGCTTGTGTTGGAGAATAGCACTAAATTCCACAATGAGATTCATAGTTTTGTGATCCTTTAATCTGCACTTCTTTAACATCACCTTCTTCAACTTGAGATAATTTTGCATTTGTTCTAGAGCATCGACAAAATGGATATTGATGTAGATTTGTTTGAAATTTTCCAAGAACTTGGATAATTGAACATCGAATTTCTTCTTTTGGAAACTTTAAGGGAATGGAAATGGTGAGGTAATAATTGGAGTGTTGTCTACTAAATGAAATAGATTTTGGGTTCATGCTCTCCATTGGTGGCTCAACTTCTTGACTTAATGATGACTTAGATAAGGAGGAATGAGCATTCTTTTCTTGAAGCTTGGGGCCTTGAATCTTCTTACCATTCCAAAGAGTGATAGTCTTGCAATGCTCTTTAGGATCAGTTTCTATGTTGCTAGGAAACTTCCCTAATGATTGGGCCTTAATAGAGTTGGTAAGTTGCCCAATTTGTACCTCAAGATTCTTCATCATTGCTCCCATGTCTTGCCTCATCCTTGTCAAACCTTGCCTTTGTTTTCACAACAAAAGTACTCACAATATTTTCCATTGATGGTTTCTTTTCAACCATATTTTGATTAAATACTAGGGCTGGTTGGAAGACATTTCCAGTATTGCCATAATAGAAATTTTCATGATTGTGCATTCTCGGATGATAATGAGTAAGCAAATTGTCACCCCAATAATTGAAGTTCCGGTTGTTGACATATTGGCATTGTTCTTGGTCAACTTCCTTGCTTGAAAAAATTTCCTTAGTAGTCATTGCCAAGATTTGGTTAGTCAATGCCACCATTTGTGTAGAAATAGCCACCCATGGTTCTTCCTCAAGAACATCGGCAACTTTCTTACGGCAACTTTCTTAAGCATATTTCTCTCATTGAGCTTCCTTTGCAGTTTTAGACAACAAAGCACCACTGATCACTATATCTACAATTGTTCATGTTTGCCCATTCAATCCATTGTAAAATTGAACAGTGGATTTTGAACCACTATCGGTATCCATGTTGAGGGCATTTCCTAATGTGATCCTTAAAGGGCTCTTATTCTTCATAAAGCGGCTCAAAGTCTAATTGCTAGAATCATGCAATCTGACCATGCAATTAAGAAGCCTTCGACAGGTGAAAGAACATGTGAAGAACTTTTGGGCTAAGTCCTCCCAAGTGGCAACAGTCCCTTCTGGCAAACTTTGAAGCCAACCATGTCTTGTCCTTAAGTGAGAATGGAAACAAGTGCAACCAAATCCCATCATCCAACACTCCATTAAGCTTGATTGCGTCACATATCTTCATGAACATAGCAAGGTGAACAGTCGGATTCTCATTTGATGAGCCCCTATAGTGATTTTGTTGCACCGTAATAATAAGTGTTGGTTTCATCTTAAAGTTGTTGGCATTCATTGCTTAACTCAAATCCTTGAATAATTGTCATTGACAATGGGCTTGAAATAGTCCCACAAAGCCTATTGTAAATTGTTGTTGTCGTCTTCTACCAAAGCCTTTTTAGCTTGTATTTCTCTTCTCAATCCATGAAGAGGACTTTCAATTTTCAAGTCAAGAGGGAGAATTTTCAAGCTTCATGATCTTCCATCAATTGCAACAACAAGGGAACTAACAAACAAAATTAAACTAAAGGAAAGCAAGGTAAGATTCTAAATAAAAATTGAAGCACTTAAGGTACAATAGTAATAAAATTAAAGTAATTTAAATCCTTGGCAACAGCACCAAAAAATGATTGTGTGCAAGTATATATGATCACAAGTAATAGAATGGAAGTATGAATATTATTTTCACAGGGATTGATTTACTAAAAATTTAATATCTATTGCGGTTCAACTATTTCTAAGTTTATCTACACAATAGTAGTTTAATAGCAACTTTTAATTAAGAACATGAAATTGGAATAAACTAGAACTAAATTACAAGAATTGAAATTAATGATGGAAATGAATTAAATTAAACAATAATAGAACGGTCTAGAGCAACTATTTCACCAAATTTTGTTTGTGAATTGTAATTGCCTATTTTTTTGACATGTTAGTTTCCCTAGTTTATTAGCATAGAATACTAATTTATCTCAACTTTTTTCTCCCCTAAGTACTCAATTGAAATTTACCTAAATTATTTAGTCCCAATTCAAAACTAATTACTAAGGGTTCATTAAGCTCGTTCTATAATATGCCAAAAAGAAAATCATGAGTCCCCTAACTCTACAATCTTCTAGGATGTAACTCCTAAACCCACATTTAGAGCCCTCCTTTCCCAAGTAGTAACCCTAAGTGTAAGATCAACTAATTGACGGCCAATCAATTAGAAGCTTTAAACTCAAGAAAATACAAATAAATTTAAATTGACATCAACTTGCATTAATTTTTAGCAATAAACCAAATACAAAATAAAAATGGCTACAGAGCCCTCTAGAATAAGAAATTTAGATACGCACAATCACAAATAAAATCATAGCCACAAAAAAATGAACAAGGATTCCATGGCAATTTACAAGAAATTCAAGAAAAGATAGTGTAAATAAATAATTAAGGTGGAGCTCCAAAGTATCTTTCAGCTTTCTTCTCTTCTCCCCTAAAACTCAAGAAAATGGAAAGCTCCTTGCCTCCCAATCAGCTCTCTAGAATCAAGCCTTCTCTTTTTGCACAAAACCCTAGGTGGCATTCATTTGCGTCCAAAAAATTTGGGGAATTCCCTTTCAAATCAACATCAAAGTCCAAAAAGGCTAAAAGGCCCACACTTAGGGGCAAAGGAAGAAAGCACATGACGAGGAGCTTTTAAAAACATTAAGGGCATTGGAAAAGGGGGACACATGGTCGCAGGTGTCATTTCCTTGTGGCCACATGCTTCATGAAACCTTCAAACTAAGCTATTTTTGTATGGCCACAAGCTTCCTTTCATGCAGCCACGCGAGTGTTGTGTGATAGCGAATCCCTTGGTTGTTGGGGGTGTGAATTCTCGATTCAAACTCCAATATTTTCCTCTTTTAACCTGTTAAAACAAATAAAATAAAATACAACTAATTTAAAAAAATGCTCAACAAATAAAAATAAAATAATAAATAAAAATAAAACAAAAGAAAAGAAAAAGACAATTAACTAAATTTTTGTTAGAAACTAAAATGAATACAAAAACATGAAATAGACACTAACAATTTACTCAAAAAACTAACAAAATATGTAAGTTGATATTATGAATAATTTTAATCTATCAATGCGCCAAAGATAGGGTCGTTGGTTTAGCCAAATATGAGATATTAGGTGGCTAAGATCTAACAGGAATGACCTGACATGGTAAGTGGCCTGCAAGACTTCCTACAATGATCTGTATATCTGTGGATACTAGTGCTAACCATTGAAATGATGTATTTTCTTAGGTTACATAAATCCATGCATTTCTGCTTTACTTGCTTTGTTTTTATTTTACTAAAGTTTAATTGTCTCAAATGATATTTGCAATCTTTATCAATTATGTTTCTATTATGTTATTTTTAATCATAATGTCTTTCAATCCACTATCTATTATTTTGAGTCAAAACAAACTAACTGACGAAAACTTCATCGACTAGAACTGCAATGTGGACATTGTGCTTACTTTTGAAAAAGCACAAGTTTGTGTTGTTAGAAGAATGTCACCTAAGCCTAGGCCAAATGCTTATAAGAACTTCTAGGATGTAAATGATAAGTGATCCAGTCTAATGACACGGTGATCAATGAGTATTTTACTCATAAATCTAATGCTTTTGAACTCAAAAGGCTATGTAAACCTTAAGCATTGGTGTTAATTTAATGTCTTTTTGTGCTATTTTGTAGGAAATGAAAGTTAAACTAAGTGAAAAAGTGGCTTAAAAAGAGGAGTTATAAAGCATTTTGGAGCAGTGGAGGCAGAACCCTTTGTGAGACCCCACAACTAGGAGTGTGGGCTATGCCACTCAGGCATGTGGCCTCGTGTCATAAGGTGTGTTGAGTACTTATTCTGGGCTAGTCTCAATCGTTCACTCAATCCAATGGCCCAACTTGAATCTAAATTGAAGTCTTAACTTCCAAAACCCTAGAAAAGGAGACACACTTTCCATGGAAAACTGAGGAGGCACACATTTCTAGAGAGATAAGCTTAAAGACTAAGGATTCTTGGAGAAATTCTTTGAAAATTCTTGAAGATTTCAAGTCTTGAAAATAATCTCCATTAGTGTTTCCTCTTTTTCCTTCATTTTCTCTACTTTAGTGTGAAAATTTGTATTTGCAAATTTGTTTTGAACACATCTACACATTTGAATTTCATGATGTGTTTGGTTATTAACTTAGCTATGTCTAGCTAGACTTCTTATTCTAAGGCCTTGATGTAGGTCTACTTAACTATGCTTGGATTATCGGTCAACTGATTCTAAAGCTTTTACTCAATTCATTTATGTCCTCATATGCTTAATGCTCTAATTTATTGAGATATGAATTAGTGATTTTTGATTTATGATTTAATGCTTAAGAAAGATTATTTTTTTGTCAGTTATGAGTTATACAATCGTAGTGTTATTGAATTTGAGAGAATCATTAGTACTTGACGATAACTTTTAGGAGATGCTTATTGAATGTGTAGATGAACAAGCTAGCTAAAGATAGTGACTTGTGTATCCCAACATATAAACTCATTTGCGGTTGAGAAAAGGAATGAGTTAAGTTGAATTCCTTGATCAATGAATTGGATTAAATGAATTGACAATTAACAATTACAACAAGTATAGGTATAGTAGAGTGAAATCAAGTCCCAAGGCTTCCCTCCACATCAAGTCTCCTTTTTACAATCTTTAGTCTATGTTCATTTTGTTAATTTGCTTTTAATTAGTTTCACATTTTAATCCAACATTATTATTGCCTAAACAAAATTTAGTTTCGAAAATCTCATAGTAATTAGTCCAAGATTCTAAAAATCAGTCCTTAAGAATGATATTTGACTATTAGGTCACTTTATTACTTACGTGATCCATATACTTGCGGTTTAGTTTAACAAGTTTTTGGCGTTGTTGTCAAGGATTGAAATTTTTAGATTCTTGCTAATATTATGGCCAAGTAACATGATCTTAATATAGGCCCTTCTTTTCTTTAATTTTGCTAAACTTTGGTGTTTGTTGCCTTGGACAATTGATGCAAAGAGTGTGAAGCTTAGAAATATTAACTTTTGATTTGAAAATTGAAAGGACTCTTCGTGGATAGAAGAGAGGGAGACAAGCTAGACTTCAAGATATAACAGAAGGCAACAACAATCAACAATAGGCCTTGTGTTATTATTTCAACCCTGTTGTTAATGATAATTATTCTAGTTGTTAATGATAATTATTTAGGGATTCAGTGTCAAGCAATCAATGGCAACAATTTTGAATTGAAGCTAGCCCGTATTAGCATGGTGCAACAAAATCAATATGGTGGCTTGGCATATGAGGACCAAAATGTGCGTCTTGCTATTTTCTTGGAGATTTGTGATACCATTAAGCTCAATGGTGTGTTAGAAGATGTTATTTAGTTGCGCTTGTTCCCTTTCCCTCTTAGGGACAAGGTTCGGGGATAGCTCCAATCATTGTAACCAGGTGAGGTGGCTACTTGAGAAGATTTAGAGCAAAAGTTTCTCACTAAGTTCTTTCCTCCATTGAAGAATTATGAACTGTGGGGTAAGAATTCACAATTCTAACTATTGGACTTTGAGCCTCTTTATGAAGCGTGAGAGTATTTTAAGGCTCTCATTTGGAAGTGCCCTTAGTATGGATACTATAATTGGTTCCAAATTCACCAATTTTATAAGGATTGAATATGCAAACAAGGACTATTATTGATGCGGTAGCCAGTGGAACTTTGTTGTCTAAAACAGTAGAGGGAGCTTAACTTCTTTTCGAAGAAATGGCCTCCAACAACTATCAAGGCCAAATGAGCAATCAACATAGAAACGAGGCACATGTGTTCTTACAGTTGTCCAATAGTTGCCCTTTTGGCTCAAGTCTAGGCTTTAACAAACCAAATCTTGGCTTTGACTACTAGAGAAGCTTTATCAAGTAAAGATTTAGTGATGGCTGCTAGTGCATCTTATACCAAAGAAGGAAGTGATCAAGAGCAAGTTCAATATGTGACCAATCGTAATTTTGAATTACCGAGCCAACAACTTACCTACACATTGCCACTTAAGACTTACAACCATGAAAACCTTTCTAAAGGAAACACAAGAAATGTGTTGCAACCAACCCTCCTTGGATTCAACCAAACCATGGTAGAGAAAAAACTATCATTGGAAGATCTTATAAGTACTTTTCTTATGCAAACAAGGGCAAGGTTTGACAAGGATGAGGCAAGACTTGAAGAGTCTTGCAACGGTGGGAGCAACGATGAAGAATCTTGAGATGCAAATTAGTCAACTTGCCAATTCTCTTAAAGCCCAATCATTAAGAAAATTTCCTAGCGAAATGGAAACAAAACCCAAGGATCACTACAAGGTAATCACTACCAAAAGCAAGATAATAGTTGAACCTTACAAGCCTTGGGCAGCTAAGGATAAAGATGGTGAAGTTGTAGTGGAGTAATTGAAGGCAACTGCTAAGCCAAATTCCATCTCTTTTCTGAATGACCCGTTGATCATCACTCCCCCATGTTCGTTTTGTTAATGGATCCAAAAGAAAAATTGGATACTCAATTCTTTAATTTTTTTGAGATTTTTAAGAAACTTCACATCAATATTCCTTTTGAAGATGCCTTAGAGCAAAAGCTTAACTATGCAAAATTCATGAAGTAGATCATGTTTTAGAAGCAAAATTTGTAGCATTATGAAACAGTGAAGCTTATAGAGTAGTGTAGTATGATCCTTCAAAGGAAGTTACCCCAAAAAGTGAAGGCTCCTAAGAGCTTTACCATCCCTTGCACTATTAGGAATTCTAATTTTGTGAAGGCGCTCTATGATCTTGGTGAATGTATCAATATTATGCCACTCTCTATTTTTCAAAAGTTAGGACTTCGTGAAGTCAAGTCTACCATTATTTTAATGCAAATGGTGGATCGATCTCTCACTTAACCTAGTGGTGTGATCAAAGATGTCTTCGTGAAATTCGACAAGTTTATCATCCAGGTGGATTTTATGGTTCTTGATGTGAAAGAAGATCGTGAGATCCCTATAATTCATAGATGACCATTTCTTGCAACTATTAAAGTCTTGATTGATATTCATAGTGGTCACTTGACACTTTAGGTGAATGAAGAGGAGATGAAGCTCAACATCTACAACTCCATGAAATTTTTGAATGACATACAAACTTTCAAACAAGTTGATATTTTGACAAATTGTGTTGGTATGATACATGTCATTTCATCTCATGACCCCATTGAGCATTGTCTTGTGAACTCTAAGTCTCAAAAAGATACACTTCCTATGTTGGAATTTAGTGACGCATGTAATTTTGTTGATGAAAACCTTGAAGATTGTGTGTTTGCTCTAGACACAAATTTTGTGTGATTTTAGAAAATTCCTTCATTGTTGATTGCCTATAGGTTATTTCTAGTGATAGTTTGTTTTGTGATTTCTAAAATGTAGAAAAATGTTTATAGTAGCTCAAATTTGATGAAATTAGATCTAGTTATATGTTTGGATATCTAATATATCTTCTTAAAATTTCAAAGCCATTGGAATTTTTGTGAATTTACAAAATTCACTTCTTGCTTGCTGCTTGGAGTATGTTTTAGTAGTAGTTTTGTAAATTGTAAAAAATGAAATAAATATCTACATTAATCCAAACATGAACAATTAAATCTGGAAATATGTATAGATGTTATAAATATTGTATAAATTTCAAAACTATTAGAATTTTATGTGATTTTATGAAAATCGTGAAGTGTTGACTGACCGGTTAAATTTGTGAACCTATTTAGAAGGTGATGTTATTTGTTTGCATTCTTCTAAGTGATTCAGCATGGTATTCTTGTTGCCATGATGATGTCTTGATGTTTTAAGTATGTTCTTCCGTTAAGAATAATTGTTTTATCATCATATTTAAATGTTAAAGACTTATGACGCACTTAAGTCGTTGGAAGTAGAGGAAACCATCCACTTAGAAGAGGTTAAGTAATTTATGCAAGATAAGTAAGTATATTCTCACCTGTAACATAATAAAGAATTATAAAAAAAGCTTTGAGAAATGTTATATTTATTATGTCATTAATGTTTGTGCATTTCTCTTTCAAAAGATCCCTTTTACGAGGGTTTTGAAGAACGTCTTTTTAAGAATATTTTCAACCTTTATTTTATGAGACATAAGACGTTTTCTCAAAGCTATATGTGTCACATAATTAAGGCATTACAAACCCAATAAATTAAAATGAATATAGAGAAATTTATGAAAGACTAAAGATAGCTGGTGTACTATAGAACCTATATAAAAGCACAACACAATTCTAGAAATATAAGACAAAATCTAAAAATTTTCAAACTATCTATAGGAACAAACACATGACATCTGGCCAAAAAATATTTTTAAAAGAAAATTAATAAAATAAAACAACCACTAGTATTTAACATCTAATGCGACAATCTAAAATAGACTAAAACAAGCAAACAATTTTTTGTGTTGAAAATTTATTCAAGAATTAAAAAACTACTTTTGAAAGCTTATGTTCATTAGAATGCGTTTCTAGAGAGTCTTCATAAAGCAGCCATTCTGATGACTTCTCATTAAAAACTCAATCAATTCTCCAGTAAATTTTCAATGTTTTTCAAAAGTTAAAAACAAACATACCAAAATTAAAAATATTTACAAGTGTTGTTAACGACCTCTATGAATTGAGGATTTACTTCCTATCTAATTTTCTCATAAACTAGCAAACAGGGTCTTTTTTCATTAGATTCCTTAGGCGTGGTCTCTTTGCATGGAATTTAGTCCAGAATTTAGCAATTGCACTATGGGCGTATCCACTAGAATGGTTTTTTAGGAAAGCTTAGAGATAATCCAAGTTTTCTTTCAAAAGTCCATCCTTTCATAAGTGGATCTTGTCCTTTTTACTTGTTGACACAAATCTAGGAGAGGGACACTTACCTTTACAAGTCTGTCAATTACAATTTTTACATCTTGATTCAATGGAAAGGACTCTTTTTCTTAATGCACTAGAACTCTTGCCTATATCAAGAAGGTCAATGTTTTGCTTGAAGCCACTTGGATGTATTTTACCCTTGATTAACATCCTAACATCATCAGGAATGCTCAATCACATGATAACCCAAAGTCTGGTAACTCTAGACTTCTACTTCTTCCTAAGAGTCTTAAGAAAAAAAGATAGGAAATATTTTCTTAGGTGTTACTACTTTGGATCCATGGGGAAGAAGAAAAGAGAAGAAAAAGGGAGAAAGGAGAAATAAAGAAAAACAAAAACAAAGAAAGAATTGTTGAGTTTCTAGAATTTATAGTCAAATTTGTTGAAAGGTGAATGGTTTGAGTGAAGATCAAGGAAAAACTATTAAAGATTTTTGGAAAATTTGAGAAGAACAAGAGAGAGAAATAGAGAATTCTAGAAAGAAGAGAGACGATTTAGAAAACTACATAAAGAAGGAAGTTTAGAGTCTTTAGAACTGAGCTTTGATGTGCAGTGATAGTATTTATAAACACAAAATGGGTACTGTGCTGGACACATACGAGAGGAACTAAAGTTTTTTTTTTGCTTTTTATTTCTTTGTTTTTTTAGCTTTGTTTGGAGTAAATTGGGTCTAAAATGGATTAAACTGGGCCCAACTATTCTTAGAAATAATTGGCATGGATTGTTCGTGGGCTTGATGAATTGTTCTTTTTCTTTTCAAACCCAAATGGATTCACATTTTTTATTTTTGGCCCAGTTGAATCCTTTGACTAGTTTATATACTATCTAAGTACAAAATAATAAAATAGACCCATAGCACACTAGTAAAGCACACTCAAGACCTTATTAAGATCATGGGTTCGAGTGTTGAGGAAAGTACCAATTTTTAAGGAAAGTACCAAATTTTACAAACACGAAATTTTTTTCATTATTTTAAATTTTTTTTAGAAAAGCAACAATTATAAAAACAAATTAAATTTATATTATTTACAGTATAAGGTAAAAATCCTAAATAAAATTAAAATAAACACACTCTAAATTACATTAGAAATTTTGGGTTGCCTCCCAAAAAGCACTTGCATTATAATCTTTAGCCTGACTACAAAAAAAGTACATGTCAAAGAGTGGTTTTTTTCCGTGGTAAGTGTCACCTCATATGGGTCTTTATTGTAAATGCCCTCAAGTTTGTATGATTTGGAAAGACTTGGTTCATTGCACCAACAATACTTTGTTTAAAATCATGGGTTTGGTGAGCATTTAAAATCACTACTAACGAAGGTGGAGGAGGTGTTGGCCACATTGGATCTTCATAGATGTGATCTTTAATGACTAGTGTGGACACAATTGGTTGGGCTTCAAAATCTTCTTCTTGAGATTCCTTTTGCAATAATCAAGTCGTCAGTCTCTTTCTCTCTTGAAAAATCTTCAAATTGTAGTGAATCATCATCAAACATTATGTAGTGCTCCTCAAATTTGGTAAAAACCTCAAGATGACAATCTTGCTTGTATCCAATTGGAACATCCATAGTAGAAATTGATGCTACCAATTCTTCAATTTGTTTTTCCATTGTGTCTACCCTTTTCAAGGTTTCAAATGACTTTTCTACCATTGTATCTACCCTCTCCATAATTTTATCATCCCTCTTCAAGAATTGACAAGTATCCTCCATAAAGTCTACAAATACAGCGTGAAGTTCTAAAGATACATCTGTATTTTGAAATTCTTCTTAGATAATTAAATTTTGTGCCTCTTCTTCGCTTAAAGATTCTTTTTGAAAAATCCCTAAGTGCTCCTCCATTGATGATGGTTCTTCAGCATAGCAATCTTCCATGTTAGAATATGAAACATCTATGATAGAATTTCATCAATTCTAAAATGTGCTCTACATTTGCCATCATATCCC
>LNSY01378730.1:0-13108 GCA_002024485.1 Artocarpus camansi
AGGAGGAGGTGAATAATTGCATCACTTTTTCCCTCTTTCATTGTGAAGGTTTTGTAAAGTGTTGTGACTACATTTTTATCAATTGTAGCTAACCATTCTTCTAAAGAGCTACAAAAATGTCCACCATGCTAAGGAGGTAATAGCTTCGACTCTAAGAATTTATCCAAGATACTATTAAGGTGTTTGGAATAAAAGTTTTAAACTATTGGTTTGAATTAAAAATAGTGTAAAACTCCCACATGTTTTAGTAAAGAGCTATAGTGTAATAGCTCTCACATACTATAGCTTTTAGATTCGAACTGATGATTTAAACTACTCTTTCCCAAGCACCTTGTATATGTATTCCATGTACAACTTTTCCCTCTTTTACTAGGAACCAAAAGCAGGGGCATATGATGATTACCCAGCATTTTCATTCGCTTGCTAAGGTGTTTGGAAGAATAGTTAAAACTAACGGTTTGAACTATGAACAGTATAAAGCTTTCATATGCTATAATTCTCAAATTTAAACCAATAGTTTAGACTACTCTCTTAAACAATCTATAGGTTGGTTATCCTTGGTAGCAGAGTGCCAGGACTGACAAACAAAAATTGCAAATAGTTTTCTAATGATATCGTCCAAAATAGAGTCTAGGGGGTGCGTTGGCAAAGACGCCCAATCTAAAAGGACAATATGGGAAAAAAAAAACAGTTAGTTATAAAGTACGCTTGTGGAATTAAAAAAGAAAAGGTTTGCATACACTAATGTAATCTTTTTAACCAAAAAAATGAACTAAAAAAATAAAAACTTGAATATGTACACTTTAATTGGTTCTTCTCTTGAAATAAGAGAGAACCAAAAACAAAGATCTAAACACACAAAAGGGAAGAACTTTTGATGGTGGTTTGTGGGTTCAATTCCAAATTTTAGAAAGAATATATACACAAAAAGACTTGCTATTACAAAGTCAAGACAAAAGGTAAAAACAAAGTAACGAGGTCTAACAAAACGTTACATATCATATTTGTATAATTGCTCCTTTTGCTAAAGAATATAGGAAGAATATATGTAAAAACACTAGCAGCCATATTCAACCCTATACACAGGGGAAAAAAAAGTAGCAAAAAGGTGAATATACGCGCCACATTTCAATCCCTAAATGCCATTCTTTTATCCATCTTTTTTTCCGTTGCAAAACATATGTCATGTCCTCTTTTCCTTCAGTCTTTCGAATGATTTTGCTTTTCATATCTCTCTCCATGTTCTATTTTTCAGCACTTTTTTTCTTTCTAAATACAAGTCCTAAATAAAATTTTCTCTGCTTCTAAAACTATTTTTATCTGCAATTTATGCTTACCATAAATACCAAAAATTGAGATCTTTAATACGGTACTTTCTTCTAAACACCGCTTTTAATCACCCTTCAAAGATAATAGACATATTCCTTTATAGACACTACTTTCTCAAAATTTTCAAAGAACTAGAGAAAAATTGTATTAACACATTATGGAGAGTGCGGAAAATTTCGTCTAAAAATTAAACCAACATTTTTTGTTTATTATGTACAGTGTTGAAGCATCATATAAAAATAATACGAGAAATAGTATTTTCACTTTATAACAAAACTAAATGTACCATTAACATGTTTGTTATATATGTTTCGGTTAAAATGCAAAAATCAAATAATTCTTTGTCGCACTCAATAAATTCTTTTTTTGGTTTCGAAAAGAATGTTATCATATTTGGTTTCGAAAAGAATGTTATTATGCTGCTTTGAATGGTGCACTAATCCTTTGAATCTGGTACCAACGGCTATCATCCCCCAAAACAACAATCTCTTTCAGAAGTGGTCCACTGACCTTTTATTTTTCCTTTGATTGATATGGATGGACAGGAATATTTTCTTCATAAAGTCATATTTTCACTTGTATCTTTCGTTAATGACAGATAAAAAATAGATTACATCTGTATTGGATTTCATTAATGCTTCTCTCACTTTTTTCTTTCCCGTGACTTTTCTGTTGGCATCACTTCAACTCACTTATTGCACTTCCGGCCAGCTTTAAAACGTCTCTTATTATACATGCTCAACGTGATATTATGGTACTAGATCTCTAAAATATTTGGGAAAGCCTTGAGGCCAGATTACGTTCCAACGCCAGTGAAACATTGTTCTTT
The DNA here is from genome assembly GCA_002024485.1 of Artocarpus camansi. Lineage (NCBI taxonomy): Eukaryota > Viridiplantae > Streptophyta > Magnoliopsida > Rosales > Moraceae > Artocarpus > Artocarpus camansi. The sequence goes on from LNSY01378730.1 coordinate 2,159, forward strand.
CCGATTATCAAGTCCGGCAATGCCTCCGAAAGTGGCTTGTTCTCTACCTTAACACAATGTTCGTTCCCAGGTCCGTAGGGGAACATATGGGTGTCATGCCTAATGGACGCTGCAGAGGGTGCGTGAGGGGTCCAAGACCACAACACTCGTTTAGAAGGTGGGGAATGAACGAGAGAGCAGGATAAATAACACGTATATAATGATGCAGGCATTGGCCAATGGAATGAGTTGGCACTGGTCGTATAAATTTGGTAATGGTATTAGTCTATGATTTTTATTCAAGGAATCGGTCTAAGATGATTTATAACTATGACATTATATATTAGAAAACAAGTACACAATAGAATTTTAAAATTTTTTAATAAAAACTTGTTTTAAAAACGAGTTAAACATGCTATATATTGTTAATTAATCATATATTTTAATGAACCGTTAACCATACTTCTGGCAAAAAATTATTTGGCAAAATTACCACATGAGAGTTCCGTTCGGAAAAGTCTTAACCAATTGGTCTTTTTTACTATTCTCTTTTTTCCAAAACCAAAATATGAGTATGCACATGTTGTTTGATTCTTCTCTTGACAACGTCTCCTTCCAACCACTAGAGAAAACCAAAAATTATTGTTCTTGATATTAATACGAGACTTTCAAAGTTTTTCTTTCTAAAATACTCTCCCTATATTTCTCAAATGATCTAATTAACAATAGAAATATGTTTTCTATTTATAGTAGCTAGTATGACACCCATTCTACTCAGATAAAGTTAGCATTGGGACTCAATAAACATATATTATTAAGTTTCAATAGTAATAGATAAATTAATCCCTGATTAATTATCCATTTAATTATTAACTTTAGTGTCACTCCACTGAAGACCCAAAGTTACACTCTTGATAATATACCGTATTACAAAACTCATGAAATATAAGTCTTGTCCTTGATTTTTCATATTATGTATATCGCCATAGGTATCTATAATCAGATGAAGAATTTAGTTTCATTTTACATTTTAATTATTTTTTCTCAAAGGTCTATTATTCCACCATTTGAAAATTCATTTTTTTTATAACACATACAAAAGGAATACTATTCGGTTACTATATGTATCTAGAAGACCAAGGTCTCGATATTTTTTATTAATACCCAAATAATGTTTTTGAAAGTATAACACTGACTCTTTATTAGAGATCCATAGATTTCATGTCTGTAGATTATGCTTTTATTGAATATATGTTGAATCTCTAATATACCGAAAATGGAGCCTTCAATCATCGAAACTCCTGCCTTTAGTATATCAAAACATATAAGCTGCAAACATGGATTTATGAATCAATTTCAAGATTAAGATGACAAAAATGATTATCAAAGAGAATTGATCTAAGTTTAACGTAATTATTATTAAATCAATTCAACATTAGGTTCAATCTAGTGTGCGATCACTACTATGTCTACTACACCAATGTGTCTACTATGGAGTCAATCCGCTTCGACGACCAACATAAGTCACCTCCCTATTTAGACATAGATCCCCATAATAACCTTATCACGTATAAAGTGCCTAGCTACATATATAGATCGTGGACTATAAAATTTAGACTCTGAATCTCCAAATCAGATCTTTTCTTCATATAAAATCAATAGATGACTAATTTCAAGATTTGGTTCTAATAGTCACGAATCACATATTTACTAACATACAATCATTAACATGATAGAAATATGAGGACCATTATTAATACATATAATAATCACATCATTATTTATTTCACCAAAAACGTCATAAATACAACTAAAGTATTTATTTCTTAGGGCACCGATCTTATCAGGCCTATCCCCTCCATTCTAATGCCCGCCAAACTACGTTGGCCAACTTTCCCACCTTCTCACCTCTAGCAGCCTCAATCCCCTCTTTGCCCCTACCCTCCTTGTCGAGCGCACCCTTAGCACCATTGCTACTCTCAAACCCAACCTCTTTCCTCCCCATTCCCTCAACGGTGTATTCTTTATCGTCACCTTCACTTCCCGCATTGAATTCATTGCCTTCTCTGCTGCAATCTTTGATCTCCACCTTCTTCTCCTCTCCCCCTCTAGTGACAAAGAATTCACCATCGGCATGTTCAACAAGGACTTGAAGCTTTCATCCAATGAATTCCTCTCTAAATTTTGCAAGAATTGGGATTGAATTAGGGTTTTGGTCCTTCTAGTCACAATGCCAAAGTGGAATAGTGAAATCCCTTAAAGATGGCCGCGGACAACGAGTTCTACGTTCGATCTCTATTGTTGTGGATGTGCAAGAGCCTTTGGTGGTGGCAAACTTGCTCTAGGAGTTGGAGTTGAGCTGTCCCTGTCTATGTCGAATCATACACGACACACTGGGTAGGGGTGAGAGTGTGCGAAAAAGGTGGTAGAGAGGATTAAGAATGGAGATTGGGTGATGATCTTGTTTACGAGCACGACGGAGGTAGAGGGACTGTTAAAGAGCTGCTGTTGTCGAGGAGGGTGCTTTTTTTGTTTAGGTTACTTGTTTTATTTTTTATAGATTTTTTTAAATAAATTTTTGTTTTAATTTTTATTAATTTTAATGTATCAATTATTTTGAAGGATATTTTAGTAATATTAATTAAAAATGATGTCCAATAATTTTTTATGTACAAAATTAGTGGTTTGACCATTAAGACTATCGGCAACTAAAATCAAAGGTTGAAGTCGCATAAATAAAAAAAAATTAGACACTAGGTATTTGTTTGATAGTGTTTTTAAAATAGACGAAAATGATTTTATTTTAAAAAATAAAATTTTTTAGAGACTACACTAAAAGTGTTTTTAAAATTTTTACCTAAAAAAATATAAAACTATTTTTAAAAATTGTCAAAACAAAACCATATAGAATTTAAGGGTCCGTTTGGTAAATGGAATTGAATTAGTAATTTAATTTGAGTTAGTGTAATTTGAATTAGGATTTGAGTTAAAGATTTGAATTGTTATTCGAATTGACATTTGGATGTGCATTTAAGTTCTAATCTAAGTGTTGATGCTTACCGAATTTTGGCGTTGGATCAACACCTCGTGCGATAGCGCACGGTGTTTGGCTCTTCCCTGTTCGCCTTTACCAGGTTTGGTTGACCTGCAATAAGAAGAGGGACGCCTTAAAGGCAAGAAATGTGAGTAAAGAAAAGTGCTCTCTAATGCTCAAGGTAGGGGTTGCTCGGCAAAGGTCGAGAACTAGTCAAGGGGGAAGGAGTTTACTTGCCTGAAGGCAATAATTGCGTCCTATTTATAGGCTACCACTTGGATCAGGTGTTAAGTGAGTTTTGCCTATAACCAGAGTGTCACATAATGGTGTGTCAAGTGACAAATGAACAGTGTCATGTCCCATCGCCGGTGGTTGAACTCATATTCGACGGCGAGTTGTTTGCCATCTATTGGCCAACTATGGTGAGTAACTGTCTACTTTAGAGTGAAGATGGTTCGACCTGAGCTGGCACTGAGTCCAAGAAGCCGACTTGTTGAGGTACAGCTCAGAGGAGCCCTAAGAAGCACCTCGGACGAGACATCCAACGCAATCAGGGTCAGTAATGAGCTCTCTGTACTTTTGCTGAGTAGGGTGGCCAACCACCTAGAGTTTGGCTCCTCGACGATGGCGCCGAGCTCACCCTCAACAGTAGCCCCCCAGTTCACCTGGTCGGCATCCGGCCAAGTGGACTATGCCGAGTTGGTGAGGTTGGCTCAAAATAGAAGGCCAGGTGGCATTTCAAGGAGGTAAGAGACGAAGAGTTACATGGATTTTCGAGAAACATGTGTCAATCAATGATCGACTGTGCCGCCTGTCAGGTATAATGATCGTGCCTCTTTGTTTTTCGAGCTCAGATTTCTCGCCTGAAAATGGCTATAAATAGGCCCTATTTGTTTGTGAATTTCCATTCGCAATTAAAGCAATTCCTTGAGTTTTTGCTATCAACTACAGTTAACAACCCGAGAACTCTTCATTTCTAAGTTTTTCGTGCTCGAGCAGGTAATTTCTCGAGGAATAGAAAAATAAGTGACTTATCAGATTCCTATAATGTTAATATTTCTTGGTCGAAAAGCAACTCTGAGGCCATTACATCCATAGAGGTTGACATCAAGGGCTCTTCCTCGGAGCAAGATGGAGCTGACTAACTAGCCGAAATACTAAGGGTTGACTTCCAGACCGTCCTCGAGCAAGATTTTCTCAACCTGCTAGATGGAGGGCGCCCGATAAGGCTATGTAGGGGCGAGGACCCATATATCGGAGCAGCAACCGCCAGCACGTCCTAAGTTACGACCTAGGAATGAGCCAGACTGGAGGTCGTAGCCAATGTTTCGAGTACCTCTGGTCGAGACTTTTGAGCCCCTACCCCGATTGTGGGTTGGGTGACCATGGACATCTCCAACAAGGAATAGCGAGCCGAGGAAGTAGGAGCAGCTGAGAGCCCTCTAGAGGATAAGAGGGTCAGGGTTACTCGCGTTTGGGGAGTGACAGCTTATCGGATCACCTGATCAGGGCAGACATCGGCGACGACATATACCAGTGCTATGAAGGAGTCTCGGCTAAGGACCTACAGGTCGAGTTCAGCTTCTCAGACGACATCGTTCTCATCTCGCTAGAAGAGAATGACTCCTCTTTGACTCTACCCGAGGGGTGCATTACCCTTTACACGGAGTTCTTTTGAGCTAACATGCTCTTGCTGTTTCACCATTTTCTCCATTGGGCACTAAATGATCTAAATGTGTGCCCGGCATAACTTAACTTGAACAGTTACAGGTTGCTGATCAGGATGTACATTTTATGGAGGCACTAGCGGCGTACCGAGATGCCGTGGGAGGCATTCAAGCAAGTTTATAAAATGAAGAAGCTTCCCTGGTAGTCTGACTGGTACTACGTCATCGGCTTCAAGAAGGACTTCATTCTGGGCAACCTCGACTCAAACAAACTCTAGAAGTTTGAGTGGTTCTATGTCGGGGGTACTTACTTAGCTCAAGCCGATGAGGCCGTCCTTGAAGACCAGCGTATCCCAAGGACCTTCGAGATTGGGCAGTTTGGGGTAAAAGGCCGTGGGCACCGAGCCATGTCATCAGAGTGGTCGAAGACCTGTTTGAGAAACTAGAGGCGAAGAGGTAGTAGACGTTTTTGCTCAGCAAGGAGATCCTCTCCCTTTACGGCTGGTTTGGGGAACCTAGTGGAACAAATCCCCCTTCAAGCTCCCAACCTACTCGGTTAGCCGAGCAGGTGACTGTTGTAAGGCCAAGTGCAGCCAACATCCTTGGGCCGAGCACTTCTCGATCCGGGTGGCTAGCGAGGGAGCCATCATCATCTAGCTCTAAGGACTCGTTAATGGCTCCTTCGACATAGGGCCACTTGTAGCAAACAAAGACCTCAAAGACGTGATCCGGCTCCTATATCTGTCAAACCAACTTCCAATCGAAGGTTAGCCTTGAGTAATTTTTATTATTTTCTTAGTGCCAACCTGGTTTTGACTTGTCAACTTTTCATTGCAGATATGTCTTTAAGGTCGACCAGAGTAGCGGAAAGGCATGCTCTGATGGAGAGCCTCTAACAAGGCAAGGAAAGGCAATGGTGGTCGGGAAGAAGTGAAAGAGAACACCGGCAAGAAAGCTTCCACCACGGCCCTAACAGCAACCCACAGTAGTCCAAGCCCCACCACCTCAGCTAATGAGGACCAGGGCTTCGTCAAGTAAGACTCCCGCTTATGCCTCGGTGGCTCCCTCTTTAGGAGATACCCCTAGGAGACGAGCCAACTACCACCAACACGTCTTCGAACACCTCAGGGACGCCGTTCCTTCTGAGGACTTTCTGTGGAATCTTTGAAGGAAGAATTTCAAAGAGTTGTCTGAGGCCACCATCTGCGCTGCCTCCTAGGTAAAGGCTTTGTCGAATGCTTCTTTCCTTTTCCTTATCCTTTTGTCGCTTACTGATCGATTTTGTTTTCCTCAAATAAGTGCCCTTGTACACATGACCTATGCCACTAGGTTGAAGGAATTCAACCTCGAGAAGGAGAGGCATATGAGGACCTTCCTCTAGTGGAAGGGAGTCGAGAAGAAGCTCAGTGAGAAGAACACCGAGCTAAATCAAATCAAGACTTCTCTTGCTCAAGTCGAGGAGGTGGCGATGAAGGCAAGAGAGGACGTCGAGTAGGCAAAGGCGAAGGTCGAGGAGGTGAAGAGATCTACCGCTCTGCTAAGGGGCCAGTTGGAGACTTCTCAGGCAGAAACTAAATAGTTTTTGGAGCATTTCCTTGGCCGGCTCGCCCAAGCCGTGGAGGATTTGAAGGCTTCCCCAGAGTACACCGTCTACTACTACTTCGGAATGACTGACCTCTAGGATCATCTAATTAGAGAGCATCCCAAAGCAGCAGGCTTCGACTGGTCCCTTATAGTCAAGCCCGAGCATGGTGCTACTCAGTAGCCGGCAAAGGAGGTTGTCGAAGTAGACGGCGATGACAACGGGGACGAGCAGGGCATTGGCGACGAAGAGGACAACGCTAGGGATAGTTCCTAGACTTGAAGAATTTTTTGGTTGTAGCCTTTGTACCCGAGCTCGGGAGGTACCTAATTATTTGTATGCCTCCACTTTTTCTGTTTAATGAAAGCTTTTAACTTTTTCAAGTTCCTCACTTCTTGGATTTTATATGCTATATATTTCAGATTCTAAGTGTGATTATTCTCGGATAGGCGTTTTCAAATTCTAGTGAAGAGATTCTTGGGAACAAGATTTAAATCTTTGTTTCGCCGAGTTAGCATAGACCTCGAGCGAAGTCATTTAGAGAATCTGGACTAGTTGAATGCTCCTGAGGAGAGACATTTTTGAACTTAGTTCTCCAAGCTTCTCTTATTAGTCCCATTGCTACCGAGTTTTCAAACCTCGGCATTAATGAGTCAATCTGAGCAGGGGTGTCCTATGGCTCGGTCGGTCAGAGCACAACAGCATGTGATAGCCCATTATCCCATCGCCCCCTAGACTTGTTTAAATTTGAAGAAAACTTGTACAAGTCTAATAGTGGTCAGGAAATTATTATGCTCAGGCGACTAAATATTGGGCGGTCTGTACAATGCCATACATGATTGGCCAATATCTGACCAGCCCCCTAACTTAGTTAACAACTCTTCGTGTTTAAGAGTTATTGCCTAGTCCTTTGGGCTAGAGTTTCGTATCCTTTCTCGAGATTTATTTATTTCGTAGACACACATTGCTTAGCAAAATAGCGTAGGAATTTACATTTCATTGAAATTTTGTATTTACACTCTAGTCCTATTCAATAGGTCTAGTTACAAAAGAATACGACCAGAAGTCAAAAAGTGTTTCTATCCAGCTTTTGCAAAAGAATCTCTTAAGTAGCTCGATATTTCAAGGATAACCGGGCAAGTTTCCATCCATGTTGGATAGTTTGTAAGTTCTTGGCCAGACAGTGTCTGCGACCCTGTACGGTCCGTCCCATTTTGGGCCAAATGCTCCTATCCCGGGTTGTGGAACTATAACTTTCTTGAGTACCAAATCCCCAACTTTGAAGCTCCTCGGTTGGACCCGCTTGTTATAGTATCGAGCAGCAACTTGATTTCGAACTACGTTACGGATCGTTGCCCGGTTTTTTTTTCTTCGAGTAGGTCAAGCTCTGACATCATAACTTCGACGTTTAGGATATCATCATAATGGTTGACCCTAAAGCTTAGTAATTCGACCTCGACTAGGATGACGGCTTTCTCTCCATATACGAGCAAGAAGGGTGTCTCTCCGGTAGCGATCCTGAAAGTTGTTCGGTAGGCTCAAAGGACTTTAGGGAGCTTGTCGATTCATGCTCATTTGAGGCCTTTAAGCTTCTTCTTCAAGTTATCTTTGATCGTTTTATTGATCACCTCTACCTGCCCATTGCTCTATAGGTAGCTCGGGGAAGAGAAAACTTTCTTGATACCGAGCTGCTCGCATAGGCAGAGTAAACTTGCTACTTCAAATTGTTTTGTATTGTCGGTCATGATGGTGTGTGGGATCCTAAATCGACAGATGATATTCTTCCATATGAAGTTGGTAAATTTTGCTTCGGTCATATTAGTACACGGTTCCACTTTAACCCCTTTGGTGAGATAATCTATTGCCATGATGCAATACTTAAATTGGGATCGGGCTGGCGGGAGGGGCCCAATCAGGTTGATGGCCCATTTCATGAAAGGCCACGCCGACGTAACCGAGGCCAATGGCTCGGTATGGTGTCCGGGCACCTTGACAAACTATTGACATTTGGCGCACTTTTGCGTGAAGTCTTTGCAATCTTGTTCCATGGTCGGCCAGTTGTAGCCCTGTCAAAGACATTTTTGGGGTAGAGATCGCCCCTCAGAATGGTTGTCACATAAGCCTTTGTGGATTTCCTTCATTATGTATTCGGCCTCCTTGGGTCCTACGCATCTAAGGCATGGAGTGGTGTAGCTATATTGATATAATTTTTCACCGACCATCGAATATTGGGCCGAGCTATTACGGATCCGACGTGCTTCCTCTTGGTCGTCGAGTAATTCGACTGTAGTCAGGTACCGGATAATCAAGTCCATCCATGTGGTTGTATGCTCCTCGGTTACACTGGACACTTCCTTATTAATGCTTGGCTTAGATAATCTCTCAATGGGGACTGAAGAAAGATCGTTGTCATCGAGTCTTGAGGCTGGCCGGGCAAGGGCGTCGGCCTCTAAGTTTTTCGATCTTGGGATCTACTTCAACGAGTAAGACTTAAATTATCTGAGCTGCAGTTTAACCACTTTTAAGTACGAGGCCATTGACTCTGTTTAGGCCTGAAACACTCTAGTGACCTGTTGAATGACCAACATTGAGTCACTGTGGATAATAATATGATCCACCCTAAGATCCCTAGCAATCCGAAGTCCGGCCAGGAGTGTCTTGTATTTTGCTTCGTTGTTGGAAGCCTTGAAGTTAAACCTAAGTGTATAGATCACTTTATATCCATCTGGGCTTATCAATAGTAGCTTGACGCCCGAACCATCCATGCAGGAAGACCCGCCCATAGAGAGTTTCCATTCTGGTTCGATGGAGGCTTGACTATCACTATAACTGGAGGTGTTTGGCATCACCAAGGGTGCTTTCTCAATTAGCGGCATGCCCTTCTTGGCATCGGTAAACTCGGCAACGAAATCAGCCAAGGCTTGAGCCTTGATAGCCGTTTTCGGCACAAAATGTATATCATACAGGTCGAGTTCCACAGATTATTTAGCCATCTAGCCTGATATATCTAGGTTTTGAAGAACTTGTCGGAGTGGGAACTTAGTTGGACTTTTACAGTATAACCCTGAAAATAGGGTCGTAGCTTCCGAGCTGAGGTGACCAAAGTGAAAGCCAATTTCTCAAGTGGTGGGTACCTCTTCTCGGCATCCTAGAATGCATAGCTTGTATAATAGACTGGTTTTTGTGCTCTGTCTTCTTCTCGGACAAAAACCGAGCTTATAGACTTTTTTGGACACTGTTAGATAAGCGGTCAGTATTTCTCTGAGCAAAGGATTGAACAGGAGCGAGGGTGTGGCTAAATATCTTTTTAGATTCTAGAAAGCTTCCTCACACTCCCTATTTTACTCAAACCTCCTTTTTGTTGCCTTGAAAAAAGGATAACACTTGTTGTTAGCCCAAGAGGCAAATCTGGATAGAGCTGCAATCATGCCGGTTAGTTTTTGTACTTCCTTCACGGTCCAGGGCAAGTGCAGGTCTATTATGGCCTGGGCTTCATTAGATTGACCTCTATGTCACGTCGGTTAACCAAGAATCGAAAGAATTTTCCCAAACTAACACCAAATACGTATTTTGTCGGGTTGAGTTTCATCCTGTATTCCTAGAGTACGTCAAAACTTGCTCAGAGGTCAGCCATGTGATCCCTAGTTTAGACTGATTTGACCAGCATGTCGTCCACGTAAACCTATATTGTTTTGCTGATCAGCCGAGCGAACATCTTGTTAACCAGGTGTTGATAGGTTGCCCCAACATTCTTTAGGTCGAAGGGCATTACCACGTAACAGTAGAGTCCTTGGTCAGTGAAAAAAGCTGCTTTCACTTGATCCTCCTCGGCTATCTTAATTTGGTTATATTCGGAATAGGCGTCTATGAAGCTAAGCAACTCGTGCCTGGTCATCGCATCAACAAGTTCATCTATCCAAGGAAGTGGGAAGCAGTCTTTTAGACAGGCCTTATTTAGGTCGATGTAGTTTATACAGACCCGCCATTTCCTGTTGGCCTTCTTCATAAGGACAATATTGGCTAACTACTTCGGGTATTTGACTTCTTGGATGAATTCGGCCTTCAAAAGCTTCTAGAATTCTTTGTTAACAGCAGCGTATCTCTCCAGATTAAAAGCTCTTCTCTTCTGTATCACCAACTTATGATTAGGTTTGACGTTAAGCCGATGATAGATTATACTAGGGTCAATGCTAGGCATGTTCTCATGTGACCACGCAAATACATCCCGAAACTCGGTAAGTAGCGCCTCCAGGTTGGTTTGTATCTCAGTTTGCAACTGGGATCCGAGTTGGATAGTGCACTCTAGATGCTTAGAATCCAACCTGAAAGGCACCATATCCTCGATTAGGGTGCCCCTTACTTCTTTCTCGGGAAGTCGGGGGTCAAGGTCGGATAGCATCTTAGGTTGCTGGTTGGTAGAAAGTTCGATTTCATCGACCATGCAAACATCCGAGACGTTCAGTTGCTAAGCAGTTGCTACACGAACGGCGTTGGCATAACAAGCTTGGGATTTTCTCTAGAATGAGCAGATGACTATGACCCCATCCTTTGTTAGGAATTTCATTGCTAGGTGATACATAGAGACTATGGCATTTAGCGCATTTGAGGGAGGTCGGTCGGCTGATGATGATGTTGTATTGGGAAGGTTTATCAACGATTAGGAAGTCGACGACGCGCGTGACCCGAGC
>LNSY01378815.1:0-12031 GCA_002024485.1 Artocarpus camansi
TGAACTTTTCTTATCATTATCCTTTCTTATCTTTAACTAGGGCCTAAGTGTTCGTACCATTGCGCAATTTCATTTAGGTCTACGTAACACCGAGACCATATTTAATCCTTTTTAAAACTCCCCTTGCTTTGGGAGCCGGTACGACACTTTTGTAATATCTCAAAAAATCCAAATAATTAATAAATATAATTGATTAAGGATTTTTTTTATAACCACACCACTAAATTCATAAGAATGATAAGTTTAGAGCTTATGAGCATAAGTATTGGTACGAATTATCAGACAACAGCAGTATTACAAGCTCAATCATTCTACGCTCATGGGACTAGTTTAGGATTAACCGCAAACTTTTAGTTAGAAAGCTTACAGTATGATTGACTCATGCATATATATTCATGAGATATATTCATAATGAAGCATAATCCACTCATGCATCCTTTTATAAATGTTTTAATCTTCGTTTTGAGTGTATATATTTCCTACCAGTTGAGCGAAAGCTCACTTAGATATGTTTATGTCATAGGTACCCAATCATTCGGCAATTTGTGATGGACAGTGGTGAGTAGCAGACGGATGTTGAAGATGGATATAGATACTGCTTGCAAAAGTATCTTCCATATTAGTTTTTTTGAATAAATTATATATGTATGTATAAGTAGTTTTACAAATGTATGGTTTGAAACTGAGGTTGTAGCTATGTAGCGTTTGACTAGATTACTTTAAAACTAAGATGTTGCAACTTATATAAAAGAACAGTTTAAACAAGTTATTTAGAGTAATGCTTAGTTTCATAAATGTTTAAAGAAAAAAGATTTATTTTAATTAAAGAATTTTTTAAAGAAACCATTTCAAGTAATTAGTATTATATTAAAAAAGATGTTCCACAAATTCAGTATTTTATGAGAAGTTAAAATTAAGAATAGGATAACGTATTTAAGAAACAACCATATGGGTAAAGTTGTAACAACTTTCACACCCATAACTACACAAAATGATGTTAGCCTCTATTGATGAAGTGTTGAAGCGCTTTTTTTTTTGGTTGCTTTTAATTTTTTTAATTGATTGCTAATGCAAAAAAATTATTTTAGGGTAATTTAGTAATTTTGAATAACAAAGATGTCTAATTTTTTTTTGTCTAAAATTAAACTTTAGAATCAAATTGTATTTTTTAACGGTTATACCCAATTAAATAAGAAGATTGCGAACTAGATCACATATTTTTAAAAAGGTTGGGGATCTCTTGTGCAATTTACCTTTAATTTTATTTTTATTTTTCTTTTATAGGTGTTTGATAATATTAGTTCAAGCTATTAGTTTAACCAATAATAGTATAAAGCTCTCATATTTTATAGTGTTTGAACCAAAATGGTTCAAACCAAGGTTGCTAAACGTTCTATTAATAAACGACTTGTTTTTACTCACCAGTTATTGTAATATATTTTATAATATCTTATATTTTAAATAATATCACCTTCTTTTATGTAGATAAATGATATTTATACAAAAGCATTTTGACTTTTTTGGTCAAAAGTTAATTTAGACTATGAAAGAAAACCTACATATTTTTTACATTTTTTATGTTTTCTGAAAAGTTTTTTTTTTAATTTTTTAGTTTTTAATTTTTTCATTTTATCAAGTGTGTTTAGATATGTTTTATGGTTACAAAGAGCATTGACAATGACAAAGGTATGAATAGAGTATAGTTTTAAAATCTAAAAGCATAAATGTGATACAATCTAAAATATAAGATATAATTTCTATATCCTCAAAATACAAGGTCAAAAAAATGCAAAACAATATATATATATATATATATATATATTATAAAGATCTATATTTCATGACAAAGTCTATTGATAGAATATTTTCCATACAATAAAATTTTTAATATGTATCTAGCAGTTCTTAATAAATATTGTGATATAATTCTACGTTATTTATTCTTGAAGGAGAAACAATGTATGTCACCCCTTGAAGTGTACAGCTGACTCTGCTCTTGGGCATTGGGCTGTAAAAGGGAGGAGAAGAAGTGTGCCCATATTATCACCCCTTCGATTTTTCCCCTTTTTTTCTTTTTTATTTCTTCTTATTCTTCTTCTCCTTTTTTTTTTTTTAAGTTTACCAGTTATTTGGGTTTTGTTTGAGTTTGTTACATTATCAGCTTTGATATCCTCCTGCAAAGAAGGTTTAAAGGAAAATTAACTTCACAGACACATGGCTATTATTTTCTAATGGGACAAGAAGTGACACAACATGCGGAGACAACAGATCTCCTCTCAGAATAATCGACTTTCCATCTGTTTACATCTTTACATTTTATTAGAATAAGATCTTGTCTATACTTAAGGTCTATTTAGAAGGCCTTTTTAAAAATTGTTTTTAACTTTTTGCATTTAAAAGTTGCTTTTATAAGTATTCAAATAAACTATAAAAAAAAGCTTTTGCTTTATAGAAGTATTTTTTTGTCAAAGCCATAAAATATAACTTTTTAAAAAATATTTTTGAAATCGACTTAAAATTTATTTCAGAATATCAATAATATATTATAAGCTTAAATATGATATTGTTATAGCTTTTAAAAATAATTGAAACCATTTTAACCTATTAAAACTCTTTTAGAAATATGATTCCAAACATTTATTAGGAGACCACTTTTTCAGTTATAAACAATGTAAAGTTATTATATGCTACAGTAACAATAAAAAAATCGTTACAGTATAAAACTCTCACGTACTACAGTAAAAATAATTCTAATTAACGATTCTAACCACCTTATCAATCACCCTATTGCAAAAAAATTACAACATTTATTTCTCTTTTTTTACTGCCTAAAAACATAAACAGAAGCTCTGCCAAACAAACAAACGGTAACTTCCAAGGCATATAGATATACTAATTAACTGGGGATTAAGTAGTTTACTAGACAGAGCTCGAGATTCTACACTACTCCTTAACTCTCACACGAAACTACATTCTTGAACTTACAAACTTAACTTGACAAACCGACACCAATATTATTAATGCTAGTAACTTCTATGTTTCTGATGAGAGAGAAGACGATGATGAAAGAGTTCAACAGAAGCTTTCCAAATGCGGTTGTTTTTGCCATGGCTTCCTTGTTTTTAGTCTCTGCAAGTCTCCTATCAACGTGTTATTACAAGAGGAATGCCTTGGTTTATCCACACAGCAACTTCATTGGCATGGACACGCGCTCCAATTCAAGATTTTTCTTCACCGACGACTTCTTCATATAGGGTATTCTCTATCTTTTTCAGGTTTGGCAATGAATCATTTAGTTATTAATACAATTTATATGTTTTATAATTTTTTATTTTTTTTCTAGGTTTCTCTTTTTCACTGTTTTTTTTTTTTCTGTGTTGCCTCTGTTTTTTCTTGTTTATTTGTGAAGGAAGAAAGAGGGAAAATGGGGTTTACAAATGTAGAAATGGGTTTGAATGAGGAGTCTATTTCTAATGGGACAAAGCATAATGATGAGAAACTCGAGAAGCTTGAAGTTGATCTTGCCACAGCTAGAGGATTGATAAGAAAAGCAACAAAGAAAACAAACAAGACTTCTTCTCTTGAAGATGCAGATTATGCTTCACAAGGAGAAATTTACAGAAATGCTTATGCATGCCTTCCATTGGTAATGAACTTCTTGTTCCAGGAATGATCGTCTGTTTCTTTCTTTTCTTGCTAATGTATTAATTACTTGTGTAGCGCGTTTTGGAGGAATTTCGATCTAAAAAAAAGAATGGGGTCTTTGGGTTTTGTGGATTTTCTTGAATAGCTTTGTCTCGTACAAGAATAAGTATTTCAACAAAGAGAATTTCTGCAAAGGAAGCAGATCATCATTTAGGAAACCTACTTCAATTTAGGGTTGAACGTGATCATTCCCTTTCAATGTGGGTCAAAAATATAGTTTTCATAAACTCTGAGTTAAGCTTAACTTCAATATTGCAGGAGTCATCTTTTAATGGAGAGAATGTTTAAGATATTTGTGTATGAAGAAGGCGAGCCACCGATATTTCACAATGGTCCTTGCAAGAGCATATACTCCATGGAAGGAATGTTTCTTAGTTTTAGGGAAACTGAGACCCACTTCAGTACTTGGGATCCTGATGAAGCACATGTTTGACTCCTTGCATGCAGCGTGGTGATGATCATAGATTACCTATTTGGTCCTAGATTACCTATTTGATCCTACTATTCGTGACAAAGCTGTTCTTCAACGCACTGTCGTTGACTATATCCGCACTATTTCTGACAAGTACCCTTATTGGAACAGAAGCCTCGGAACTGAACATTTCATGCTTTCTTGCCATGACTGGGTTATTTTCTATGCTAATTTAGAGATTGGCTTATGACGTGGGTTTTTACTTGGTCATTAATTTATATATATACGTTTATATATTTCAGAATATTGTTAATTCCTCTGTTTCATTCTTATTTTTATTGCATGTTAATTTCTCCGATAATGAAATAGCAGTCTTGCTAATGTAATGTGTCCCTAACTCACAAGTCATGACTAGAAGTCTAGGGCTTCGTCTTAGGCTTCGTGTTAGGAAACCTTAGCATATACGTTGTTGAGGGTGAGCTCAGCGCCACCGTCGAGGAGCCAAACTCCAGGTAGTCGGTCATCTAGCTCGGCAAGGTACGCGGTTCCCATAACTGACCCTGATTTCACTTGATACATCGTTCGAGGTGCTCCTCAGGGCACCTTCGAGCCGCACCTCACTAGGGTGCCACCTAGGACTCAATGTCAGCTTGGGTCGGACTGTCATCACCGGCCAACAAATGGCACATAACTCACCGTCAGATGCGAGCTCATCCATCAGCGGAGGGACACGACACTTATCATTTGCCGTCTGACATGACATGATGTGACACTCGGGTTGTGGGCGAAACCCACCTAACATTTAGTCCAAGTGGCAACCTAAAAATAGGATGCATTTATTGCATTCTAGAAAAGGGCAAGCTTCTTCCCAACTAACTTATTCCTGACCTCTGCCGAGCACCCCTGCCTTGAGCATTAGAGAGCTATTGTCTTGTTTACTGACCAACTCACCTCCGAGGCGTCCTGCCTCTTATTACAGGTCAACCAGACCAGGCAAAGGCGAACAAGGAAGAGCAGAGTTCCGTGCGCCGCCGCACGTGGTGTTGGTACGATGCCAGAACACAGTAAGCATCAACATTTTGGTGCTAGAATGAGGGCCCCTTGCACCTTTCAAATTAAATATCAAGCATAGAAATTCCTCAATTCACAATGGTGACTTGAGGGAACGCCTGAGATGATGCCGCCCGACAGGAGAGGTCAGGAGATCAGAGGAACCATCCTCAAAACACTAGCAGACCAAGGGGCCACCCACAAGCTACAACATCCTGGTCTGGTGGCTAAGGGAACGCGACGCGAGCCAAGCAAGCGCCAAACCTGATTACGCAAGACCCGATCCGGGAGCTTACTAACGCTATCTGGATACTCACCCAACTGCTTGTGTAGTAGGCACAGCACCAGTCTGTTCCCAACCTCCTTCCCCTAGCCTCGACTAACTAGGCTGGAGGTCGAGCAAGACAGGAGATCAGCTCCGTTGACTAAGCGGACTCTTGACGCACACGGAGCTCCGCGCGCCCCATCTTGGCCAACAACAGACTTGTCCAGGATGGCCGAATCAGCCCACAAGCGGCGTGGCCACCGTCACACCAAGGTTCTCGAGCCTCAGTTTTTAATAGGCTCGAGCGTCGAGGAGTACCACGAGGCCAAGAACCCAAAGTTGGTGACCAAGCCGAGGGCGGAGCACCCTATAGGGTCGAACTACCCGAGGACACAAACAGTCATCAGCTCCGGGATCTTCAGCGCCAAATCAATGAAATTTGCAATAACTAGTTCGGCCTAGAAGACGTTGGAGCCTTGGATCCTCCGTTCCTAGATATGATCATGCGAGCCCTTATGCCTCCCAAATTCAAATTCCCACAAATCAAGGCCTATGATAAGACCATGGATGCCGATGAACATGTCGAGCTATTTCGAGGACACATGCTTTCTAGTCCCAACAACGCAGCTATATACAAGGCTTTTTCGCTGACCATTATGGGCCTAGCTTGGCAATGGTTTAGACAGCTTGAGCTGACGTCTATATCTTCTTTTTGGTAGCTCGCTGACGCTTTCTCAGCGGCATTTTCGACCACGAAGACCAGAAGGAAAGAAATTACGTACTTGTACGCTGTCAAACAAGGGGACGGTAGCGTTCGAGACTACATAAACAGGTTTACCCGAGCAACACTCAAGGTTAAGCATGTCGAAGACGAGACCCTCAAGCACATTTTCGTGGGGGCCTCCAAGACGATAAGCTTACCTAGTCTCTGGCATTTAAGCAGCCGAGCACTTTTTCACAGATACTCGACTACGCCTAGAGGCATGCCGATGCCTCGTAATATATGAAGTGCCACAGAGAAGAGGCCGGCTCGAGCGGCACAAAAAAGAGCAAGAAGCAAAAGGCCTAAAAGTAGGTTGCTATCGAGCAGCCAAAGAAGCTGGAGAAGGAGAAGGCCAAGAAGCCGATAAGGGGAAATACTACGACTTCCACAAGGACGTGAGACACACCACGCTAGAATGCATACAGTTGAAGGATCAGATCGAGAGGCTGGTCCAAGAAGGACATATGAGGGAGTTTGTCGAGCGGGTTATTACACCAGCCACTAATACTGATAGAAACACGTCGCCAAACCGAGATGGTCATGACTGTTGACCTAACGATGGTAGGAACGCCCTAGAACCCCTAAACATCGTTCATACTATCTTTAGCAGGCCTGTCATTGGGGACACCTCAAGTAGTCGATGAACTTACGTCCGAGAAGCTCGGCTGGTGGAGCGCGGAGAATTTATTAACATGTTCGAGCATGTAAACAAATTTTGCCGCCAACAAGACAACCCTATTACCTTCATTGAGAAGGAGGCCGACAAGCTGATCCACCCGCACAATGACGCCCTCGTCTATGAGCTGCATGTTGCCAATAACATTATTCGGTGAGTGCTCATCATAATGGTAGCTCGACCGATATCTTGTTTAAATAGGCTTTCGATAAGATGAAGATTGGCAATGCTACAATTGTCTCGGTCCAGACTCCGCTATATGGCTTCATTGGCGAATGTGTCCGAGCAGTCGGGAAGGTTGCATTACCGATGGCCTTTGGAGAAAGAGTTGCTTGAGTCACTCGTGTTGTCGACTTCCTTGTCATCGATAAACCCTCTTAGTATTACATCATCCTCGGCCGACCAACGCTGAATGCACTCAAGGCCATAGTGTCACGTACCACTTGGCCATGAAATTCCTTACAGAGAATGGGATCAGAGTCATTCAGTCATCCTAGAAGGATTCCCGAGCTTGCTACGAGAACACTGTTTGGGTAGCGAGCACGCAACTAAACGTCTCGGCCATCTGCATGGCTGATGAGGTAGAGATTTCGATGGATCCTTAGTCTCGAATGTTGGCCGACCTTGACTCCCGACTTCCCAAGGAAGAGGTAAGGGCAACTCCCGTCGAGGACTTGGTGCCGTTTAGCTTGGACCCAAAACATCCCGAACGCACTGTCCAACTCAAGTCGCAACTGCCTGCTAAGATACGGGCTGACGTGGAGAAACTACTTATTGAGTATCGGGACATATTTGTGTGATCACATGAGGACATGCTTGGCATAGACCTGAGTGTGATCTGTCATCACCTTAATGTGCAGCCCAATCACTAGCCGGTTATACAGAAAAGAAGAGCCTTCAATTTGGAAAGGTATAATGCAATAAATGAGGAAGTTCAGAAACTACTGAAGGCCAGATTTATCCGAGAGGTCAAGTATTCGGAGTGGTTGGTGAATGTCATGCTCGTCAAAAAGGCTAGTGGAAAATGACGAGTCTGCGTAGATTATACTGATCAAAACAAGGCATACTTGAAAGATAGCTTTCCACTTCCTTGAATAGATCAGCTTGTGGACGTGACATCCAGGCACGAGTTGTTGAGCTTCATGGATGCATACTCTAGGTACAATTAGATCTGGATGACCGAGGAGGACCAGGTGAAGATGGCTTTTGTCGCTGACCAGGGGCTCGACTACTATGTAGTAATGCCCTTCAGATTAAAGAATGTCGGGGCAACTTACTAGTGGCTCGTCAATAAGATGTTTGCCGACCTAATCGACAAGACAATGGAGGTATACGTGGACGACATGCTGGTCAAGTCTATCCGAGTAAGGAATCACATGACAGACCTTTGGCCAAGCTTCGATATACTCCAGGGATATAAGATGAAACTCAACTCGATGAAGTGCACGTTCAGAGTAAGCTCGGGGAAGTTCCTCAAATTCTTGGTAAACCGACAAGGCATTGAGATCAACCTTGCAAAGGTGCAAGCAGTTATCGACATGCATTTGTCTCAGACCATGAAGGAAGTACAGAAGCTGACCGGCATGGTTGCAACTCTGTCTAGATTTGTCTCCCTGGCTATCGACAAGTGCCATCCTTTTTTCAAGGCACTTAAGGGGAGGTTTGAGTAGAGCAAGGAATGTGAGGAAGCATTCTAGAACCTAAAATGGTACCTTGCCACGCCCCCGATCCCATCCAAACCTTTGCTAGGGGAGACGCTAACTGCCTACCTAGCCGTTTTTGAGAGGGTCATGAGGTTAGTTCTGGTCCGAGAAGAAGAGGGAGCTTAACTCCCGGTCTACAACACTAGCCATGCATTCTAGGGTATCGAGGAGAGGTACCCCCCACTTGAGAAGTTGGCCTTTGCCTTGGTCACTTCTGCTCAGAAGTTGCGGCCTTATTACTAAGGCCACACAATAAAAGTACCGACCAAGTTCCCGCTCCAATAAGTTTTGTAGAGTCTGAAGATATCAGATCGAATGGCCAAGTGGTCAGTCGAGCTAGGTTAATATAATGTTCATTTTTGTGCCGAGGACTGCAATCAAAGCTCAGGCACTAGCTGACTTTATTGCCGAATTTACAGATGCCGAGCAAGGCATGCCTCTGGCTAAGAAATCGCCCGAAGTTGAAAACGACGTTCCTAGCAGTAGCGATCCTCGGCCAACGTCGGGGCAAGAATGGAAACTCTTCATGGATGGGTCATCTTACATAGATGGGTCAAGGGCTGGATTGCTGCTGATAAGCCTTGATGGGCACAAAATATCATACGCGCTCAGGTTCGACTTCAAGGCTTCAAATAATGAAATGGAATGTGAAGTGCTCCTGGCCGGACTTCGGATTGCTAGAGAGCTCAGCGTAGAATGCATCACTATCCACAACGATTTGATGTTGGTCGTCTAGCAAGTGGCTAGAGTTTTCCAAGCTTGGACGAAATCAATGGCCTCACACTTAAAGGACTAAGTTGCTGCTCGACCAATTTAGGTAATGCGATTTTAAACAGATTCCCACGTCTAAGAACTCTGAGGCCGACGCCCTTGCTTTGTTGGCTTTAGACCTTGGTGGTGATGACCTAACTTTGATCCCCATTGAGAGGATACCTTAGCTGAGTACAACCGGAGTAGTGTCAATTATAACCGAACAGAACAAAGCCATATGGATGGAACCGATCATTCGATACCTAACCATAGCCGAATTGCCCGACGGTAAAGAAGAAGTATGTCGGATTTGCAACAGCTCGGCTTGGTATTTGATGATCGATAGGAAATTGTACCAACGCGGCTGTACGACCCCATGCCTCAAATGTGTTGGACTAGACGAGGCTCAAAACTTGATGAAGGAGATCCATGAAGGCATCTATGGAAACCATTCCGGTGGGCGATCTCTGGCCCAAAAATGCCTTCGACAAGGTTAGTATTGGCTGACCATGCAGCAAGATTGCAAGGAATACGCGTGAAAATACGTCAAGTGTCGGCAGTTTACGAGGTTACTCGTGCACCATACCAAGCCCCCCACCTTGGTAAGTTCGGCGTGGCCTCTCGTGAAACGGCTAGTTTGCTCCACCTTTGTGAACAGCTCGGCATCAGAAAAGTTTTATCTTCCCCGAGCTATCCCCAGAGCAATGTGCAAGTCGAAGTAGTAAATAAGACTATCCAGGACAACTTGAAGAAGAAACTCGAAGGCCTTAAGGGGGCATGGATTGATGAGCTCTTGAAGGTGCTTTGGGCCTATCGAACAACTGCTTGAACTACTACAAACGAAACACCATTCTTGCTTATGTATGGTGCAAAAACGGTAATCCTTATCGAGGTCAGTCTACTGAGCTATTGGGTAGAGCAATTCGAGGAAGCCCAAAATGCCGAAGCCTTGATGTCCGAGCTTGACCTGCTTGAGGAGAGAAGAAACCAGGCTATTATTCGTAATGTAGCCTAGAATCAAGTTGTTGCTTGGTATTACAATAAGCGGGTCCGATCGATAAGTTTTAAAATTGGAGACCTGATGCTAAAGAAAGTCACGGTCCCTCAACCCGAGGTGGGAGCCTTCAAACCAAAATGGGATGGACCTTACAAGGTCATAGGAATTGTGCAGCCAGGAACATATAGACTGTCCGACACTGACGGCAACTTGCTCGGCCACCCTTAGAACGTCGAGCTACTGAAAAGATTTTTATGCTAAAACTAGCCGGAAATACTTTTTGACCTCTAGTTATGTTCTTTTGTAACTTGACCTATTCAATAAGACTGGAACGTAAATACCATACATCAATGAAATACAAATTCTTACACTGTTCCAATGAGCAATATGTGTTGTCAGGAATATCAAATCTCAAACAGGATTACTTCGACTCCAACTCAGTTATCCAAACACAATTCCTGAAGACAGACTGTCCTAACCATCGGTTACACTAGGGGGTTGATCAAAAGTCAGCCGATCACATTTGCCTTGTGCAGGCTGCCCACAAAGTCGTCCTAGCAGGATAAAATCCCGAACACCATTAGAGTTGTACAAATTTCTAACAACATAAATAAGTTTAGGAGGTGACAGGGCAAGGGTTATCACATGTTGTTGTGCTTTGCCCAACCGAGTGACGGGTGATCTAATCAGGCCACCACAACGTGCTTAGATTAACTCAGGTGATCGTTAGGATCACAAGTCGGTAGAAACTGGGTTGAAAAAAATTCAAAGAATAAGTACTAGTAAGCTCTTTCCGAGAAGCACCTAACTTGATCTAAATTTACTAATCATCCCTAAGCCAACGTGCCTACACTCTTAAGGAACTCCCCACCTAATGAACACATTTTGCTTACCCAAGAATGAGTTTACTTTGGAACAAAATTTCAAAATATGAGGACCAATAACCTAGAAAAGGAAATTGCATTAGTTCATAATGTAGTGGGGAGGTACAATTAACCGAGCACCTCTCGAGCCTAGATGAAAAATGAAAAACAAAAACAACGAGATCATTAAGCTTGGGCCTCGTCCCTGGCAGCATCCTCGTTGCCACCATCATCCTGCCCTTCGACAAACTGGTCCGCCACGCTGCCGTCGATGCCCTGCTCGTCCTCATCATTGTCGTCGTCTACCTCAACGACCTCGATGGCTGTTGGGCTGCCGCTTGCCTAGGCTCAACTATCAAGGCTGACCAATTATAACCTGCGACCTCAGGGTACTGATCGATTAACTCCTCCTTCAAGTTTGCTATACCAAAGTAGTAGAGGTAGGCATACACCAAAGATTCCTTGAATTCATCCACAACTTGCATGAGTCGGCCCAAGAGGTCTTCCATAAAGCGGCGGATCTCCGCTCAAACAGCTTCGAGCTAACCCTTGACCAGCTCGATGGACGAGTTTGCCTCCACGAGCTCTTGCTTTGCCTTCCTCGCCTCAACCTCAGCCCGGGTCAGTGAGGCTTTAGTTTGATCTAGCTCGATGTTCTTTTCACTGAGCTCCTTCTAGACCTCCCAAAACCTAAAAACGGTCCTATTGTGCCTTTGCTTTGCACGGTGGGTCTCTTTCATCCCTGTGGAATAGGCCATGTGGACGTAGGCATTTGTCTAGGAAAATGAGGTCGGTTAGTGATCAACAAGAGGTGACTGGAACAGATTAGAAGGCGAGGTGCTTACCA
>LNSY01378830.1:0-10101 GCA_002024485.1 Artocarpus camansi
CAAATAAATAATTCTCTTGAGTATTAATTTAGGCTTGAATAATAAAAGCGCTCAATTCGTGATTAAGTTCATTAATTTATTATTCAATAGAGAATCAACGACACTCAATGATAAAGAAATAATTAAAGTGGTTACTAGATTTTACCTAGTTCTAATTATGAATTATTTATGAATGATTGACTTATATACAATGGTTATATGAAACAGACACTCTAAGAAAGGAGTAATTAAATGTCTATAATTTGAAGAGTGCAATTCCAAATATTCAACGGGGTTACATTGAAATTCATAAAAAAGTAATATCTTAATTAAAAAGTTTAATTAATATATTGACTTTATTAAAGCTTGAAATAATAGGCCCATTGGTCCCCTACTATCATTGTAAACACTGTTTGAGCAAGTAAAATTATTAGTTTAAATAATTAATTTTAAATTATAAAATTCTAATTAAATATCACTTAAATTAAATTAATTATGAATTAATTTAAATAATCTAATTATTTAATTATGAAGCATACATAATGGGTGGGTCCCACTGTATGGTGTGCACACGATGGGGGTCCCATTGTGTGTGCCGTCTATAGCACAAAAGAAAAGTCCTTTGTGCATATTAAAACTTTTTACAAAGTGTTTATATTTAGTATTTCAAATTTTTGAATAAATGTGATTTAATTCAAACATATAAAATTAAATATGAAAACAAATAAGATCGAGTAACAAGCAGTATTCTCACATGCACTGTATAGAAGTTGGCACCACATGTACATAAATTCTCTCTGTGTGTGGGCCTATGATAGTATGGAAATTAAAAACTTGTGTCTTTTATTTTAGTTAAATATTTGATATTAAATTAAAAATAAGAGGATTTTTATAATTAATGAGCTATTTCATTCTTTAAAATCAGAGGCCTCCTCTACTCATTAAAGATACAATTGTAAGTCTTAGAGAGACGAAGAATACTCTATCAAATCCTCCACTCATAGGCGTGCAAGAAAGAGAGAAAAAGAGTGAGGAAAAGTTTTTCCTCTCAAGACACATTTCACTTACGTGTTGAGATCTACAGGTGATTAAAAGTTAGTTGAGTAGTCCTTTTAGAAATCATATTCCTTCTGCGTCCCCCTTGGTGCCAATCAGGATTAGACGGGGAAGATAGTAGTTTCATAAAAAGAGAACGTTTTTGCTCTACAAGTTTTTACATTCATCTTTCATCATCCGGGTAAACAAAGCTCTAGTATATTTATTTAAGCGTTAGATTAATGTAATATACGACGTTTTACAAAAAGTTTTTGAAAAAATTTTTGTTTTATGCATTCCGCATTACAACCAAGCTTTCGTTATATATTATGAAAAACATTTTCTAAAATCAATAGTCTATCTTATAATATTTCTATTCTTAATTGTGCAATTATTTGTGATAGTGAAGTATTATTATTGCCGGAGCTTACAAGTATGATTCCCCAAAGAGGGACGTCACTACTCGCCTTATGATGGGTGGAGGGGAGGTGATTTGAGGAAATTGATTCGCGAGTTTAAGCTGCTTAATATTTTTTATTTTCCCTTTATTTAGACAATAGATTGTAGAGATTTGAGACAAGTTTGACCAATTGCATAGTCAATTTTCTTTGAAACTATAATTTAAAACAGTACCTTAAATGGAGAACCAAAAATGACAAATAGTACATGTTTAAGGTGTTTAAAAAATGTTGTTAGAATTGAAATATTTTTTACTTTTTATTATAGCTATTGAGAGCTTTATATTATTTGTTGGTTGAAACTAATTAGTTCTAACTGAGAGTGAAACACTTAAATCATTTATTCGATTTAACATTTATATTAAAAATCATCGTATTTGTATTAAATTTTGTTAATTTATCTATTGTTTACGTGCACTATCAATAAAGATCCCTACCGTAGGAAGCTCTCACCGAATAAATTCAACCGATGGCTAAGGACTTCTTTTTCAAGCCTAAAGCTTCATGTCAATTTGAACTCAATCTCCTTTTCTTATTTTTATTATTTTTTTAAAAGCACTCATAAAATACAATAATAGTTTTAAAGAAAACATTGAATAATAATAATAATAATGGTGATGATGGCAGAAACAATGACAACTGAATTAATTGAAAATTGAAATTGAAGTTGAGAATGATATGGGAAAATTTTACATGCATTAAATGTGTGATAGGAGCAACGTTAGTGATGTTGACGTCCAAGACTATAATATTCGGGGGCTATGGAGGGTGTTTAGATCTGTTTGGGAACATGTAATGGGAAATTCAAAGATCTGTTTGGACACCAAGGAAAAGTCGCAGTCAATTGGAAAATTGAGTTGCAACTTGCAATCGTGCGGTTCGTGCGAATCTAGTTTCCAGAAAATTCACGTTTGGTAGGGTCATTTCGAAAATTATTTGATTTTTTTTTTCCACTTGAAGGAAAAATTATTGGGTTTTGAATTAAAAAATGTAACAAATTATTTTGAAGAAAATTACATATTAGCCCTGACTTTGGGGTTTGATTCAAATTGCTCCTCAACCATGTATGATCTAAAATAGATCTGCTAAGCAAGTAACTTAAACTTTTACCCACATAACACGTATCAACATTTAAAAGGAACTTCTCATGCTTTTCTTAAGCGATCGGCAGAGGTTTCGTATCTAATGAAAAACATATATTAAAAAACACGAAAAATACATTTTTTAAGAAAAACAATTCAAATATGTTTTACTACCATGCTTTCTCAATAATTTAAATTGCTATATTATTTTCAATCCCAACTAATACTTTGAGCAGACAATCTGAATGGGTGACCTATTAAGTTTTTTTTGGTCAAGGAAATTACCGGCGATTGACTATAAACCGAAGGCGGATAAGCTGAAAGCCCCAATTTGTGGCTGGCAAAGCAAATGATACTTTGGACTGATCATTACAACTTAAATAGAAGGCTCTTGGGGTGTTATAACTATATAATGTCGAGCAAAACACTTGAAAGTTAAGAGCTTTGGTTTCTCCACCACTTATGATTCTTCTTCTTTTCGTTTTCACTTGAACCTTTGGTACTATAGCAGTTTGGTAAGCGTTTGTTCTTTGTTTGGATTGACCCACCCATGTGCAATAGAAGACTTTAAGCAAAAGCTCAAAATTTTGTACTTGGGAATGAAAGGACATCCAGCTATGTTGTTGTTATTATTTATAATTGATATGTGGACCTTTGTTGCTTAATTAAGCCTTGTATCACCATAGTAGAATAATTGAGAATTGCTATTGTTGGGGGAAATCTTCAGGATGAGAAAACCGTCTGAAGTTCATACCCTCTTCAAACCAAGCACCCAATTAGGTTGGGTAAAATGAGCAATCCGACCAAAGGGGGCCAAGTCTAAACTACGGCCGACCAGGTCCAGGACAAGGTCTGTCTGACCATCATCTGAGCAGGACCTGTCTGACCTGTATCCGTTCGATCCGGACAAGATATATCCGACCAGGGCCCCCCAAGCAGGATCTGTCCGACTTATCCAAAGTCCACCACGTGACACTGTCTCAATCCTTCGTTGGGCAATCCTCCTTCAAGGAGATCGTGACACCTGTCACTGGACACTTGGGTTACGGACCAAACCGATCCATACCTGGATCCAGGCTAAACTCTATAAATAGAAGCGTTAACTCCACAAAGGTACGGTCATTCTTCTCTTGCCTACTCTGCCTCTCGCTTAGCTCTTCCTGGTCAGAACACTGACTTGAGCGTCGGAGTACCATTGGCAGGCACCAAATCGGTGTAAAGAATTTAGATTTTTGGGGTAAACAAACACGTATTTAAAGAATAGTGTTCTTGGAATAGAAAAAAAGGGGAAAAAATGGATGTAGGTGTTGTTGTTGGAATTTTACCATTCTTATGATATGGAATATGATTGTTTTCCATGGAATAAAATTACCATCATATATATGTGTAATTATATTATTATAATTTGTTAGAACTTTTTAAAAGGAATATAAATAGATTTGCAAATAAATAATTTTTTTTTAAGAAATTCAAAAGAACTAAATTTTAGTTTAGACTTTAGAAGCATCAACTTAATACCACAGACAAAATAATACGGATTCAAAAGACAAAAAATATGAGATCAACTGTGGTGTTTCTACGTAATTAGAATAATTTAACCCAAATGGCCCATCCGTTATGCAGTCCAAACACGGCATAAGATGCCAAGGTTGGCAAGTTTGAAGTTTATGCTCACATTTTAGGTTCATTTTTTTAAACATGATTTTAGGGTCATTTTTTTGAATGGCATTTTAGGGGATTTTTTTTTTCTTTTTTTCTTTTTTTTCTTTGAATGGCATTTTAGGGTCATTTAGTCATCAAAATATTTTTAATTTCAATCAAATTTTTTCCTGTTTTCAGAAAAAGATTACAAACTTTTGGATGAACAAAAAGGAGCCCAAACTACAAAACATTAAAAGTAGTCCATGTTTCCAAGTCAAGCCAACCATGAATCCACCCTCCCACCTAACCTTTGCCCAACCGCATCCAGCCAATTCGTTCTCTCTCACCAACCAAAAAAATAACAATAATAAAAATCCAGTAGTAAACTTTGTACGACAAGAATATACTAGAAAATAAATAACAAATAATAAAAAAAATTTGAAGAACAAAAGAATTAGAAAAAAATTCCTATCGTTGAAACTTTATTAAGCTATGTTAAATTGTCTTAACTTGGTATAATTTTGATGTGATATGATAATTTAAGTGTGTGACATCAAATTTGTGAAAAAAAATAGCGTTATACCAATATGATATATTGCATGCCTTACTAAAAATATCCCATTTGAATTACAAAAATATAAGTAAGTTAAATTATTATTTCATTTCACATTTATACCGATATGGTACATTTTTTCACATTTAGAACAATATAATTCTAAATCCTTAAACTATATCAAGGGAAAATAAGGAAGTTAATTGATAAAAAAACTATAACAAAAAAAAAAAAACTCAATGTTTAATTATATTACACAGTCTATCAAATTCAAATTTGAGTCATAATAATAATATAATGTCACATTAATTAAAATTAACTGATATTAAATTTTAACTACTATAACATGATCTTTTAATTATTTATTTGTATTATCATATTATACTAATATGGTGTTTGAAAGCATTAGTTCAAACCAATAATTTAAACAAATTTAATTTTAAAATATTATAATATATGAAAGTTTTACACTATAATTCACTTTTTTCTTAACCTGTAACAAATGACTTTATATTGTAACAACAAAAAATTTTAAGGGATGTTTGACAAGTTGGTGAGTAATATAGTTTTTGGTTTAAAAGCAATAACATTTAAGAGTTTTACACTATAATAATTATAGTTATTTAAAATTTTATACTATAATTAGTTAAAACTAACTAAACATTTCAAACATATTTGTAATCTAAAACTATCAATGTAAAACACCTTATAATATCTTTTTCTTTCTATTTGTTTTTTTAAAAAAATAAGGGGGTTTTTTTTTACGTAGTCATTGAGGTAAAAAAACAAAACAAAACAAAAAACAAAATCATGTTCAGTGAGCTAACTACCATGCGCCACGTGATTAGGCTCTTCCCTCTTCCCCGTGGTGGTAGCTTACCTTCTCTCTCTACCCACTCCTCTCTCTGTCCTCTCTCTATATGAAGCCCCTTCGTTTCCCTTCCTCAATTCCTGCATTTCATTTCATTTTCATTCCTCTCTTTCTACACTCCCACATTCGGCTGGTCCCGGCGCTGAGGTAATTCAAACTCCATTCTTCTTCTTCTTCTTCTTCTTCTTCTTCTAATTGACGCAAAAGATTACGAAATTGTATCAAACTAGTTCTCGGATCTGGTTTTTTGTTTCGTTTCGATCGCGGAGATTCTATTTCGTGTTTGCTCGTTTGCTTGTTTGGTTTGGATTTCGATGCGTTCCAGGTCGGAGGAGACGGTGCTTTGTTTTGTCGTTTGGTTTTAATTTAATGTGCTTATGTAATTCGGAGCTGAAGATCTGATTTTTCGTTAGGATACCCAACCGCCTTTTTTGCTTTGCCCTTTGATTTCAGTTTAGGTTGTTTAGTTCTGGAATTGAGGGCTTTTACTTCGTATTTTGCTTCAATTGTTCATCAAAGATCTCATTGACTATAGTTTTTGGTTAGGTAGAATTTAGTTAATACGATCGTGATTTGTTCGGATCATGCACTCAAGCATGTTATACATATACATGTATATGTATGTGTATATTATATATATATATATATACGTGGACAAATGTTTAGCTTGTGTATGTTTATGGAACATTTTTAGAATGAGCATTTAAATATTGTTTTTTATACTATATATTAAAATTAGATTGTTTGCGTTAATCGTCAATGAAGAATAATCACTCTTTTAGAATTTAGATCTAATTTCTTGAACCTTTTTGGTTTTGGGATTTTGTGATCCTACACTTTCTTTTTTGGTGCGTGGAATTTATTCCCTCATCTTTTTTCCCTGAGCTACTAAGTGTACGTTTTTGGATCATATAACATGTATAGTCAACCCAATAGTTGAAGCTAGAAACTGTAGAATATTATTTTATATGTTGAAGATAGGTTTGGTTGTTTTGATGTATGAGATTTTGGCACCTTGGTTGTGGTCTTAGAGCATCTCCAACTCATAACACCATTTTTAACACCAAAAAAGAATATTCTTAGTATATTCTATTTTATTAACTGTTTTTTTGTTGTACGTCAGATTTGGTGTGCTCTTAATTATCTCACTAATTTGGCATGAGTCTTTGGTGTCTCGTTGGAGACAACATCAATGCCAAAATGGCATTTAACCCACAAATTTGGCGTGGGTTGGAGATGGTCTTAGAGTGATTTGTTTGTGGGAACTGTGATTCTTTTATGTCATTTCCTTTTGCAGCAATCCTAATTGTAATAAGGGGTATTTTGTTATTGATTTATTACCTTCTGTTAATGCTCATGCAGGTTATCTTTGGTTGCGTGCAATGGCCACCGGACAGCTATTCTCGCACAAAACACAGGCATTGTTTTACAACTACAAGCAACTGCCCATCCAACGGATGCTTGACTTTGATTTCCTTTGTGGTATGTATAAGACTACTTTCCACAACTTGCCTATATATTTGTTTTCTTAAATAGGGCCAGATTAGTTTATTGGCCTCGTTGGATTCTTTCACTGGTAATGTAAATTTTAATGTTGGATGTAAATGCAGGGAGGGAAACACCATCAGTTGCTGGGATCATTAACCCAGGTTCTGAGGGATTTCAGAAACTCTTTTTTGGGCAAGAGGAGATTGCCATCCCAGTGCATTCGACGTATGTCATGTGCCTCTTGTTCTGTTCCCGTAATTCATACATACAACGTTATAATTCATATAGCTTTTCATCTATGTTTAAACACCATGGATTACCTTGGGTGGCATAAAAATCAAGGACATTAGTTACAAATGACACTGTATGATTATGCTAGGAGGAAGTTTAGAGATTATTCTTTACATATCCATGATGCATTGCTGGTTTTTCTTACCGTCAATCTCAAGGCTGGTGTTTATATAGGAAATTGTTGACCACTTAAATAAGCTCCAGTCGAGCATAGATGCAGGCATAACATACGTGCCTATACATAATTACTATAAAATCCACAGAATTTTAGGAGACGAATTAAGTTTTAGTACATGTAACATCTGTGATATGGTGTATATAGCCTTTTTCTATTGTCAATCGCACAAACGGGAGTAGTGTCTTTTTTCTCTCCTTGCATGTTGAAGATTATGGTTTTAGATTATGTAGTTATTGGGGAATCAACTTTCAGTGAACAATCCACTGTTCTGGCTTTTGATTTTAAGATTTTCTAACATTTATATTGATAACTTTTGCAGCATTGAAGCAGCTTGTGCCGCACATCCCACTGCCGATGTCTTTATCAACTTTGCTTCATTTAGGAGGTAACTACTAAATGTTGATGGTATTGGGATTCTGATTTTTTTTTCCCAACAAGTACCTTTTCAACTAATATGCACTGCGTATTTCCAGTGCTGCTGCTTCTTCCATGGCTGCACTGAAGCAGCCAACCATTCGAGTTGTGGCTATCATTGCTGAAGGTGTACCCGAGTCGGACACTAAGCAATTGATTGGTTATGCACGATCAAACAATAAGGTGAGGACTGATGCAAAGGCCATTTACAATGCACAAACTCAGCAAATGACTAAGAAATACTAATTTGATGCCGATCTCGTTGCAGGTTGTTATTGGTCCAGCTACTGTTGGTGGCATTCAAGCTGGAGCCTTTAAGATTGGTGACACAGCTGGAACTATTGATAACATTATTCAGTGCAAGTTGTACAGGCCTGGATCTGTTGGTTTTGTCTCCAAATCTGTACGTAGAAATTCTGTTTCAACACTTGAGTTAGCTGTATTTATATGATGCCTGGGTGCTGTCCACTATATTTATATGATACTTTCAAGTTCTTGCTGGTGCGCTTGTTGAGAAGTCATGTTTGTATATCCTATTCTGGAAGATAATGATTTTTGGCGATTGCAGGGTGGGATGTCTAACGAACTGTACAATACCATAGCCCGTGTGACAGACGGAATCTATGAAGGTATTTATGTGTTCTTGTTTTGCTGTATTTTACATTCTCTGTGTTATGCATTCAGACATGGGATGTAACAAAGTATGGACATTTTGGATCTTTGTAGGTATTGCTATTGGAGGAGATGTGTTTCCTGGTTCCACCCTTTCTGATCATGTTTTGCGGTTTAACAATATTCCACAAGTATGTTATTGCTTTCGTGCCTCGGATTTTTTTATGTTTGCTTGGTTTTCCAAGTACTGGGAATGGAGAAAGGGACGTTTGTGTCCTAAACCAACTAGTATGTATACATCCTGTATGATTGATAAATGAATGCCTTGTGAACATGAAATATTAGTTTCCATCTGTTGAGACCAAAAAGGCGTCACTGAGTTTCTGTCAAGAATAATGTTCCGTGCTTTTAAAATGTGTAATTGGCAGGTGATAGTTATTTCATTTTCATGCGTTTGTCTAGTTTTATCTTATTTTCTGCACAGAGAAGCACCTGCCTCTTGTGTATTGGATTTCATATATGTATATATATATATCTTTTCGTTGAAAATATACAAATATATGTTCATGCTCATGGTGCAAAATGATGTTTCTCATTTGACAGCAACACGGCAACTTTTATATTTGTGGTAAAAATAATTTTCCAACTTTGAATTGCATGACTAAAGAAGATTTTCTCAACTCTTGTGCTCGTGCTGGTCCTTTTGCTTCTGTTTTGTCCATTATCTCTTTTTAATCTGCTTTTCAAAACCTGACTCAGGTTAAGATGATGGTTGTACTTGGGGAGCTTGGTGGACGAGATGAGTATTCCCTGGTTGAAGCTCTGAAACAGGGGAAGGTGAACAAACCTGTGGTTGCTTGGGTTAGTGGAACCTGTGCGCGGCTTTTCAAATCTGAAGTGCAATTTGGTCATGCTGTAAGTTGTAACCTTTTCTTCCTTGGATAATCTGCGTCAGGAATGGTAAAAAGTTTACCGTGCTGAATCTTTGTGACCTTATGTAATTTAGGGTGCTAAAAGTGGTGGTGAACTAGAGTCTGCACAGGCAAAAAATCAAGCACTAAGGGACGCAGGAGCTGTTGTTCCTACTTCATATGAAGCCTTTGAAACTGCAATTAAGGAAACGTTTGAGAAACTGGTTTGTTCAGCACGCCTTGAGCTTTCAAATTCCTTTATGTAAACCTGGTCCCCTTTCCCAACCCTGCAACATGATTTAAGTAAACTGAGTAAATTCTCTGATAAAAGTTCCACCTACGCTCCTTCACTTCTAAAGGTTACGTATTTGAACAACTATCTTAGGTTGAGGAGGGAAAGATTACACCAGTGAAGGAAGTTATGCCTCCACAAATTCCTGAAGATCTAAACACTGCTATTAAGAGTGGAAAAGTGCGGGCTCCTACCCATATTATTTCCACCATCTCTGACGACAGAGGTATCCTTTGAATCTTTTATTTTCTTGTCTTCTTGTTGGATGTTTGTCAAACATCACATTTAATTCTACT
>LNSY01378835.1:0-11995 GCA_002024485.1 Artocarpus camansi
ACATCCCTATTTTCTAGTACACAATTACACAAATCAAGGGATACAATTACACAAATTAAGGGATAATACCCGTATCTCTCAACACCAGGAGATGAAGAGCATTTGAATAGTAGTCCTTGTCTAGGAGTGAACTTCAAATATCGGATAATCCGGTATACTGCCTTCAAGTGTACCTCATTGGGGCTATTCATATACTGATTCATCACACTTACTGCAAACGCAATGTCAAGTCGAGTATGTGATAGATAAATGAGTTTCCCAACAAGTCTTTGATACCTCTCCTTATCAACCGGTTCACATTTTGTCCTAGCTCCTAGTTTTGTAGATGAATTCATTGGAGTTTCAGCAGGTTTACATCCCACCATTCCTATCTCTTTCAATAGATCAAGGACATAATTTCTTTGTGAAACCATGATACCCTTCTTAGATCTTGCAACTTCCATGCGTAGGAAATATTTGAGATTTCCAAGGTCTTTAATCTCAAATTCCTTGGCAAGAAATTCTTTAGTTTTTTAATTCCGTCATCAACATCCCCTGTGACTATAATGTCATCAACATAGACAATTAAAATAGCTAGCTTACCTTCAGATGATCTGTTTACGAACAGAGTATGATTAGCCTGACATTGAGAGTATTCTTGCATTTTAACTACCCTCGTGAATCGATCAAACCACGCTCTAGGTGATTGCTGAAGTCCATATAGTGACTTCTTTAGTTTGCATACCTTACCGCTATTATTAGAATCTTCAAATCCTAGCGGTATAGTCATGTAGAATTCCTCTTCTAATTCTCCATTCAAGAATGCATTCTTGACACCTAACTAGAAGAGGGGCTGGTCAAAATTAGCAGCAAGAGATAATAGCTTGGACAGTGTTTAGCTTGGCCATAGGAGCAAAGGTCTTTTGATAGTCAATACCATAGGACCGAGTGAACCCTTTTGTAACTTTGTACCTCTCAATGCTTCCATCTTCCTTGAATTTTATAGTAAATATCCATTTACAGCCAACCAGGGTTTTACCTCGTGGGAGAGCAGTGATATCCCATGTACCGTTTTTTTCTAGTGCATGAATTTCTTCCAACATGGCCTTTTTCCATTCCTTTGACTTCAAGGCTTCTGTAACATCTTTTGGAACTCGGGTTTCATCAAGGTTTGCAACAAACACTTGGTAGTTTGATGACAGATTGTTGTAGGAGACATATTTTGCAATGGGATGTTGGGTACAACTTCTCACTCCTTTCCTGATAGCAATGGGCCACTACAAATCATCATAGCTAAGGACTGGTTTAGAATTACCTCTAGACACAGGAGCCAGGTCAACATTTTGGTCTTGTTAAAAATAAGGTTGATCATCCACATCTTCTCTCCTTGTTTCCTCTCTTGAATAAACACTGAGTTCGGTTGAATTTTTTGGTCGAGCACATGTTTCTTGGGATTCAAGAAGTATAGTATTTTTTGGAATAGTAGTTGATGGTTGCTCATTTGAAGAAGGCTCATTTAGAGGGAACACAAAATCATTTGTCTTAAGTGGTAATTCAGACTTAGACTCATTTGTGGAAGGAGACACATGCTCGGTTGTAGGGCTAGAAACTTGTACCGTGGATATTATGTTCTCCCAAATTTGAGATTCACTCATTCTCTCCCCTTGAATTATGGATTTGGAGTAGTATGGTTGATCCTCAAAAAAGGTGATGTCGACGGAAGTGTAAAATTTGTTGGTAAGTGGAAAGTAGCAATTGTAGCCTTTTTGATGAGGTGAATATCCTAGAAAAATGCATTTCACGGCTCTGGGGTCTAGTTTTCTATAGTTTGGGTGGTGTTCATGGACAAAAGATGTGCAACCGAACACCTTTGGTGGTATAGAAGAAATGACTCTTGTGCTTGGGAAAGCTTTTAAAAGGGAATCACATGGTGTTTGGAACTTTAAGACTTGAGATGACATTCGATTAATGAGATATGTAGCAGTTAAAATGGCGTCTCCCCAAAAATTCTTTAGTAAGTTGGATGCAAAGAGAAGGGATTCAGCAACCTCGAGGAGGTGCCAATTTTTCTGTTCAACGACACTATTCTGTTGTGGGGTTTTGACACAAACTTTGGTGAATTCTTCCCTTGTGGGCCATAAATTGTCCTAGGTTGGTATTGAAATATTCTCTCGCATTATCAAGATCTTAAAAGTTCAATGTTGGTTTGGAATTGAGTTTGTATCATGGTGTAGAAATTTTTAAAGATTTATTCCGTTTCACTCTTTTCTTTCATGAGAAAAACCCAGGTTAATCTGGTATGATCATCTATGAAACTGATAAACCATCTGGACCTTGTAATGTTTTTTATTTTTGAGGGACTCCAAATATCACTGTGAATAAGTGAAAATGGATGAGACGGTTTGTATAGTTGAGAGGGATATGAATTTCGTACATGTTTAGAGTATTGACAAATTTTACAGCGAAAAGTACTTGAACTTTTATTCACGAATAATGAAGGAAATAGTTTTTCTAAATATACAAAGTTAGGATGGCCAAGTCGATATTGCCATAACATAACTTCACTATCATTATTTAACTGACATGGAGAATTAGACCTAAAAGGAAACAGGTTCAAAGTTGTGAAACAACCAGAATTTGGAACTTGTCTTTGAAAGGAAAGGCTTGGCTTGAAGAGGTAGAGTCCCAAACTCACCTCAGCAATTCTAATCGTCTTCCTTTATTCCTTGTCCTGAAATACGCACAATTCATCGTCAAATTCGACATGACACTTTAGATCACGGATTAGGTGGATAATAGACAACAAATTATAGTCAAGTTTCGGAACCAATAAGAGATTGTTGAGTGAGATTGTTAGAGGGCACAACTAAACCAATTCCAACCACTTTAGATATAGATCCATCGGCTATTTTGACAGTCCAATTTTGTTGACATGGATTGAGCGTTGAGAATAGAGTTGCATTACCAGTCATGTGATTGGAGGCGCCTGAGTCGACAATCCAACAATTCGATTTTACGGTCCCTGTTTTAAAGGCTGTGGAGAAATTACCTTAGTGTGCAAGTGATGCAGTTCCAGTAGTGGTCTTAGTAGTTTTAAGTTGACATTAACCAATTAGTTTTTGAAGTAGTTTTAACTGCTCCTTATTGAACAGTGAGGTTTCTGCAGGTCCAGGGTTAGCTTCAGCCGTGGCTGTATTCCCTTTGCTGCCTTGGTTTCTTCCAGGTTTCCACCCTTCTGGCTTTTTGTGGAGATGCCAGCATACTTCTCGAGTATGACTAGGTTTTCCGCAATGATCACAACAAGGGTGTTCTTTACTCTGCTGATTACCAAGCTGTGGAACTTGTGGACCCCGAACAGCTAGAGCAGAAGAATCGGTAATCGTTGGTGATCCCATCATAAGCTTTTTCCTGCTCTCTTCTCTTCAGACTTTAGAAAACAATTCTTTGATCGAAGGATTGGTTCTGTTGGCAAGAACTCTTCCACGTACCTCATCTAAGTTCTTGTTCAGACCAATGAGAAATTTGTAGACTTGTTTCTTTTCAATGATTTGTTTGTACTTTACTGCATCTCCTAGGCAGTCCCAACTAAATTCGTCAAACTTGTCAAGCTGTTGCCAAAATCTGTTGACAGTGTTGAAATATTCAATAACACTCAACTCCCCTTGTTTTAAGTCATTCAGGTGGCTCTCTATGTCGAACAACTCTGATGAGTTCTCCACGCAAGAGTAAGCTTCTTGTGCTGCCTCCCAGATTGCATGAGCCGTATCATACAGCAAGAAATTTTCGCCTATGCTATTTGTCATGGAATTAATTAACCACGACATTACCATATTATTTTTAGCCTTCTAGGTCCTATATGTAGGATCTTCTCGTTGGGGCTGAACTGCAGAATCGGTAAGGTAGTTATCTTTACCTTTCCCGCATATGTACATCATCACCGATCGTGACCATTGGAGGTAGTTTTTCTTGATAACTTGAGGACTGTTGTCAACAATTCCGTTGGAAAACTTGAGCCATGACATCGAAAAAGGAACCTGAATCAGTGGTCATCATTTGGGAGGTAGTGTCAGGGTTTGTGGCTGCCATAAGGTTGACGATGATGAAATATTTTCATGTTTAGAGTCTTAGCTCTGATACCATGAAGAGAATTAGCAGAAGAATGATTTTTTTTTCTTATTTTCTGATTCAGGTTACACGGAATTAAATAGGAATAATCATGTTGATCATCTCCTAAAAATAAGGAAACTAACTACCTACTTAGATTCTCTAAATAACTCAGAAAATAAAAATTTTAAAAAATCGTAATAACACTGAATATGCCAAGTAGATTCTAACTAACAAACCATAAAAACAGTGCTAACAATATTTCTTGAGTATCAACAATTTATCTGTTGAGTGATTTTTTTAGTGGATATTTATTGAGTGATTAACTTCATATGTTAGGTTAAAAGATGGAAATGGCGAAGCCTTGTATCCTAGACCATCGTTTTCTGTCAATTGTACTGGTAAATGGTTCCCCGCTTTTTCATGTGCATTAGCTCTGTCACCTTTGTTTTCTTTTTGTCTAAGAACCGTGTCCTAACTCGATGCAGGTGATGTCTGCAAGGGAGATGTTGTCCTGTTTAGGCAGAAAGTTTATGAGAAGTATTCTCTTTTGCATTATTATTCTGTTGTTGTCTTTTTTAGATTATGATGTTCTTTTCTAGAGCCTAAAATCTCTTTTCTTGCAATGTCTTAGGTTGGGTAACAGTTTGAGACATGGGCGAGTTCTAGGGAAGAGAATCGTTGCTGGAAGAGTTGTTAAAGAAAGCTATGGCACAGCCAAACAACAGCATACCTTTACTGTAAGGCTTCATCAAGGTTCCATTTCAGGTTGAGTTTAGTTGATTGGTATGGAATTCTTAATTTCTAGAGACTCAACATTTCCAGGACTATTAAATTGGTATTGTTCAAGGACGCATTGTTAAATTGAAAACCTTGGGTTCTTCTATTTGATTAATACTTGTCATGATTTAGGTTGAAGTTCTGTGGAGTAGGGGGATTAAGAAGTTGCCTCCACTCTATCCTTTGCTTATAAAAGGCCGTAATCTCTATAGAATGAGAACTTTCAGACAGGTGAGCTCGTTAAGGGATGTCTTTATTTTCATTTTCCTCTTTTCTTGGCGGTTATGTGCATTAAAATTTTGATTTGTCCACAATTCCAGCGTTGGCATGATGAAGCTGAAAGGTTGAGAGTGCTTGCTGAAAAGCACAGGCGAGGCCATGCAGCAAGGCTTGAGAGAGCAATGAGGAAGACAGCGAAATGTTCTAATAAGGGTACGATGGAATGGTGCAATTTCCCTTATTTTCATGCATGTCCGAGAAAGACATTGTTTGTATTTTTTTAATTAGTGTGTGTGTTCCTTGTTGCAGAGTTACTGATTTTCTTAAAACACTTAAAAGCTTTCAATTAGTGTTTTTCATCCTCATAGTTCTTAGAGTATTAATACTATTTCACCATTATCTGTTGAGGGGTATTGATTCTATTTCACCCTTATCTGATGATGATTTAGGTAAGAAGTGCCACAGAGAATTCCCCTCTGAAGGATGATCTAAAATGAGATAAACAAATGGACCATGGAAGGGGAGGGATTGGTTGGATAGACGGCAGGAAACTACAATTCAGGGATCTAGAATTTATAGTGATCATCGACGAAAAGATTCGATGTTCAGATCATCTGAACATTTTAAGGGGTATGAGAAATTCACTTGCCAAAGTACTCGTAAAGATCCGAGTTTTCAAACATGTTCAGATCCTCCACAGATTCATTACCAACATTAACAAAGATCTCAACAAAGGAGTCCATCTTATTTATGTTTATGGGAAGATAGGAGAGTGGATCTAACCATGGTACATTATAGTGATCATCAACAGAAAGATTCAATGTTTAGAGAATCTGAACATTTCAAGGGGTAATTCGCTTTCCCTAGTACTAGGAAAGATCCAAGTTTTCAAACATGTTTAGATCCTCCACGTATGCATCACCAATATCAACTAGAGTCTCAACAAAGGCATGCACCTTAACCTTGTTTATGGGAAGATAGGAGGTTGGGTTATGTTCATTAACAAAAAGATTCCTTGGTTAGAGCATCACAATGTTTTAAGGGGTTCGAGAAATCCATCTTCCCTAGTACTAGTTAGTTTTCAAACATGTGCAGATCCTCCACAGATTCATCATCAAGACCAACTAGGTTCTAAACAAAAGAGTGCACGTTACTCTTGTTTAAGGCAAAGATAGAGGCACGGATCCAATAATGATGGATCTCCTTCTCAAACTTATGCGGATGCACTTGTTTTGTCTGCATCTCAGTATCATTGTTTTGACAATAGTAATCATGCAAACCGTGCTTCTGTAAATGCTGGGTATAGTTTTGAATTAAAGTATTGGTGTGGCTTCTTAGACCAAGATGTTCACAGCGCCTTGCAGAAACATGGGCAGAGGAAATTCCAGTTTGGATATGTTATATCTTCAAGGTTCTGAATTTGGCTCTCTTTGTAAATATTGTCAAAACTCGAAAAAATTGGTGCCATGTTTTCCACATTATGCTCTCTTAAATATCCTTTTTTTGGAGGTGTGAGATCTGTTTTAGTTGGTATTGCACTTTTCTTCTAGTGATACAACGTGAGTTCATTGTCAAACTGCTTGTTTGAAACGTTGATTTGTAATGTTGCCTCCTTTCACTCTATTTGTTTTAGTTCACAGGCGTATCATATGTTACATTAGATTCATCTCTTTCTGCCTATATTTGCTTTTTGTTTATCACATCAATCAGACTTTTAGCATTGTTTCATGCGTGACACGTTATTAACATGTAGAAATCCATCCACCAACAAGCCGTGAAGGATTTGGGCTTAGACAGATTAACAAAAGGTACGTATTTATTATGTCATCCTTGTCTGCTTTTTCATAATTTTTAGGTTATTAACACTTTTGGTGTTGAAATAAGATCGCAGTGACATTTTGATCTAGGAACTTTTAATTTTGACAGATTGTGCCATGAATATTTATTTTTTCTTAAAAGTTTTGGTCTCTGACATAAAAATTGGCAAAAATTTTCTAAAATTCATCATAAGTAATTTTGTGTTCCATCACATGGTATCATGAAATTTTAGTTTTGTTGCATTAGTATAAATTGTTCTCTTCAGTATCCTTAAAACTGTTGAAAATGATAAGATTTTAATACTCGTGTAATTATTATCTTGAAGTTTTAAGTTATTGTGAGACATGATGTTATGTGATTATCTATCTTAGATTTCGCAAATCGTTCATCAATTTTATTGTCGGTCAAAAAACAAAAGCTCAGCAATTCATTTGCTAAAATTAAGAGTTCTGGAGTCAAAGTGTCACAGTGGTCGAAGTTGAGTGACTAACAATACCAATAACCTTATTTTTGAATGTAAATATCTGATTTAGGCTGGAAGATTTTTGTTTTCTCATTTGCGAAGCACAAAGCTTCTCTGCTGCTTAGGGCCTGAAAAGTAAAATCCCCATGTAATCTCTAAATATCAGATAGGTTGAATGGACGAAACGTGTTTGTGGAACTCACCAAGCTCAGAAGCTGACGTATCTCTGGTTGAAAACAAATGGTGAGACGACAAAACATACCTACAATATCATTTCATTCCTGTATAAAAGCCATCTCATTTTTGGGACCATTTTTGTGGGGCGGTGATTGCTGGCGCTTCAATCATAATA
This sequence comes from Artocarpus camansi, assembly GCA_002024485.1. Classification (NCBI taxonomy): domain Eukaryota; kingdom Viridiplantae; phylum Streptophyta; class Magnoliopsida; order Rosales; family Moraceae; genus Artocarpus; species Artocarpus camansi. The sequence continues at coordinate 7,716 of LNSY01378835.1, forward strand.
GGGAGACCAGAGAGATACGCATAGACAGATTCTGTGGATGAATCTAGAATGTGGGGTATTGGTATATTTATTTTGGAGGCCTTTCCGTTAACCAATTGAATTAGAGGAGGTATTGGTCAAGCGCTAAACAATCATCATTTTCATCTTTATTGTTAATCTTGTCATTCATATATTGGACCAATGATAGAAACAAGGTGCCAGAATTACGAGTGCAATGCCAAAAATGGGTCCTTTAATTAACTTTTGAGATGGGACTTGTGTGTTTCCTTTCGCAAAATGCAGAAATAAATAAAAGAACTAAAAAAAACAATGAGATGGCTTGAGGACTTTATTGCGTCATCAAACAAGTGGCACTGTGTCAGGCCCACTGGACCCGAATCAGATGACGGCTCCTTCAACATAGCATCGATTGCCGAGCCCTTTTTTTTGACTGACAGCACACACCTCCCTCCTATCCTGTCGTTTTTGGTCCGCCTATTTCACTTTTCGAGCTTCATACGGCAGTGTATTGCCGATTTACCGGTCCGTTTGGTGTGCAGTCGAAATTGGTCTGGTTTGGTTTAAAACTTATATTAGCTCATTTGGTGGATGGACATAAAACAGTGTAAGTCATTTTACCTGCTGTTTAGATGAATGATAAGAACTATCACAAACTTAATTATAAATAATATAAAGTTTTTATATATTATAATAACAATAAAAAATTATTATAGTGTAAAGCTCTCACATATTATAATAAAAATAGTTTTAATTAATAGTTTCTATCACCCTTTCAATAATAATTTATAGATGTGGTTTAAATTGGTATTTGATGGAGTAATAATTGAAATCTGTTTAAATTATAAAGACAATTTTAAACGGGTTAAAACACTCAAAACTTAAATTTTGTCCCTCTAAAGTTTGTATAATTTGAACCATTTTTATTATAAAAATCATTTTTATCTTGTTTTTTCTTTCATAAACCATAGTTTTTTAAACACTAGTTTTCCTTTTAAACTGAATATGATGTTTTATTCTCGTTTTAAATCTACACATTTCAAATAGTTCAAAATCATTGTTTAAAACCAAATAGTGCATAACTTATAGTTTAAACCATAAAATTTTAAACTATACCATATTTCGAATTTGCCCAACAAACAAATCCTTATATATGGTTTGAACAGTGTTTGAAAGTGATGTTTAGAAATAAAAATCTAAATTAGAAATATCACATTAGAGAATTGGTGTTTGGATCTTGTGAAAATTGTGAGTAAACCAGAAAGGAGTGTGGATAATTTAGAGTCCATTTGGTACAAATATTTGAATTGGGGTAGTTTTGAACTTTGTAATTTGAAAAACTAATTGTTAACATATGTAGTTTGAACAGTGATTTTGAACTATATTTGAAATATAAAGGTTTGAATAGAGAATAAAACATCATAATATAAATTTTTTTTTTTGGATAGTGTGAGAATCATGAGAAAACCACAAATATAGTAATAAGTTTGGATGATTCAAATGATTCAAATTATGAAAATTTAAGAGGGACCAAAGTTTTTAAAACCAAAGGTTTTACCTATTTTAAACTATCTTTATCGTTTTAAACCTTTGCCTTATTTTGTTTACCAAACGCTAATTTAACTTAAAATTGTGGGTGCAAATGGCCATAATCCAACATTTCAAACCATGAAAATTCAAGGGGTGCAAAGTTTTGAAAATTGGAGGTTTTGCCTCTTTTGAGCCATTTTCATCATTTTGAACCTTTGATTTATTTTGTTTATTAAACAAGTTTTACTTGAACCCATAGTTTCAAATGGCTAAAACCTGCATACCAAACGCCACCATAGTCCTTTTAAGAACGCAGTTGGATATCATAATAACTGACAAACCATTTTTTACTACAAGTTTTCTTTTATTATGTGAACCGAAAATTGGTTAAAACCACAAATATGGTTCCAACTACGTTCTCAAATGAACTAAAATGTAATGGATGCTTCTAAATGTTATAAACAATATCTTCAATTAGGCACATAAATCAATCAAATATTTGTAATATTTTTCACTCGTAATTGTAACATTGTTTGTATATCCGCCTAACACTTAATTTATTTTGGTCGATGCTTCCAAATATTTTATACAATCAAAATTATATCATAATAAAGAATATATATTAATACAGATTTAAGGGTTATAAAAAGGGATGTGGGAGAATTATGCCATTATTGATTGGAAGTAAATGTAAATAGACTGAAATGAAATAGTGTATAGTAAATAGTTCACTTAATTTAAAACGAAATTTATTTGGGTAAATTATTCCAGTAGTCCCTAATCTTTTACAAAAGTAAACATTTGTTCTCAAACTTTTTATTTTTAATTTATTAGTCCTTAACTTTTTATTTTAGTTGATGAATGACTAATTTAACGGTCAGACAGTTAATTTTGGACCAAACAAAGACAAACTGGTCCCTAAAGTTATAAAAAATGTGACAAATTGATCCCTAAATTTATCAAAAGGTGACAAGTTGGTTCCTAAAATTAATAGTTAAAATTTTTAATTAGTGCTTTAGCAACTAAAATGAAAGGTTAAGAATTGATAAATAAAAAATAAAAGGTTGGAGGATCAAAATCATACTTTTGTAAAAGGTTGGAGACTAACGTGACAATTTATCCAATTTATATTGTATATAATAACATAGAGAAAAACATAAAGGAACAAAGAGAGAACCAAAAACAAAAGTAAAAAAAAAATAAAATAAGAAGAAAAAGAAGAAAAAAATGAGATAAAATTAAAAATTTAACTGTTGAAAAAAAGCATGTAATTTTAAAATGTTATGTACTAAAATAATTGTACAAATATGCTATTTATTTCTATTAAAAATATAAAGTTTATTATTTGGTGTAATTTTTAGAGTAAAAAAGTGTTTTTTCGTTAGTAAAATTCTGATAACCTTTTGTTATCCCCTAAGGTCAGTGCTTATGTAAGGACTGTGTGTGTCCTGAAATGAAACACGAAGTCCTTGTTCTATCCGTGCATTGGTGTCCCCATTCCAACTTCCCTACCTCTACTTTTCTCTTGGTGGGAACCTTTTCTACTTGGATTCACCGCGCACAACAAAAGGAGGAATGAAACGAAAAAAATGTAATATCAAGCATTGGGCCGACATCGACAAACCTACTTCTCCAATCATAGATATTCCGTATACTGAGTCATATTTAACTTCATCAAATGATTCACTCCCATCATAGAAAGAAGAAAAAGTGATTTACTGAAAATCTACAATTCATTGAGAGACTATATGCATCTTTTGGGATTAAAAATCAAACCTAAATAATATCTTTCCAAAAAAACCAAACTGACTTGGCAACAACAAAGAAAAATAATTACCTGAAAGAAATTATCACTCATAAAAGTAGACAGAGCAAACATATTAATACGCGTACTAGCTAACTTCAATTCATAGGTGACCACTTTCGGGGGGGTAAGCGAGCGGGGGAAATTGTGGGATCAACTTTCTAACTGGGAATTCTTGGTGGGATCCTCCATGAAGTAATGTGAAAACATATGGAGATCATACTTAATAATTGTTAAGCCAAGGGCCAATTACAATGAACGAGCTAAGAAGCAGTAGTACTACTTTGACAAGCCCATATCAAAAAACAAATAAAAATAGTTGGCAGGCAAAGGAGGGTGAATTTTGATCAAATGGGGGTTGGGGAATTGATGAAAACCGTTGAGATAAATGATGGGAAATAATTAGAAGAATCTAGAGGTGGAAGGGCGAAGGTCAATCTCTTGGGTCCATGCGGTTCGGTCCTGAACGTGCAGGTGCCAGTAGGTTTGAGCCAGCGCGTCTGGGTCCATTGACCCATCTCCTCCTCCTCCGCTCTGTCCTTGTTCCCCAACCGACGTCCTCTGCCCTGTCCCACTACTACTACTACTCCCTTCTCCTATCCCCGCCCTGCAATTTTTGTTTTGTAGTTTTTAAAATCATATATCAATTCTTCAGAATTAAAAACCTTGTTGGGTTCTGTCCATTTTAAAAAAATAATGCTGGGTTTGGTCAAAAAGTTAAATAGAAATAGCGGATTAGAAAGCAAGAAGCATAACTTTCCTACAATACCCTTCTGGACTTTTTGGTTAATACTGGATATATGTGTGAGATATATAGTAAAGTCGTATAATAAAGTGAGAATCTTGGAAAGGAAAGGAGCAACCTTGGTGGGCCAATGAGACCGTCGATGATAACATGAGCGACGTGCACGCCCAGTGGTTGGAACTCCCTCGCCAGGCATTGCGATAG
>LNSY01378893.1:0-12422 GCA_002024485.1 Artocarpus camansi
TCCTTTTTTTTTTTTTTTGAAACAAGAAACGAACGTTATTAATGGTCAAAAATTAAGTACAAAAAGAGGAAGAGGTTTCCTCAACAAACTGACCAAAAAGGGAATCTTTGAGGTATGTCAAGACTGAAGAATACTTTCAATGCATATATATTAAAAATAACAAAGAACAAAACTCTTTAAAATAATCAAGGACCTGTATCGAGTCCAATTCAACTTGTCGGATATTGTTCTCTACCCCCTTTGTGTACTCCCGTAATTTTGTGCCTTTAGATAGAATATTTGCAACTACCTAGCATGATAATATAAGAGGAACAACATATTAGCATTCTGTACGGACCTGGAAACTGTTGGTGCTGAGAAAAATTACAGAAAATTACGTTATGAGAACAAAATCAGATTAGCCACTTTTCCAATTGTAATTATATCTAACAGCATGTACAAGGTCCAAAGGTTAGACTTTATACATTCCAAGCAACTTAAAATTTCAGGAAAGATATGGTTGCTTATCATAAGGAAATTTGCAATTAGTCACGAGGTATCATAGGTTTACATCATCATGAAAAGGGGAAAAAAAGGTAAATAAACTTGATTGGAATTTGGGATGCTGATTTAGGGGTTTAGGGACTAAATCCAGAGTACCACTTCTATACAGAAAAGAGTAATTGCACCATCTTTGATTATCTCACTCTAAAGCACTAAATTCTAATAAAGCTTCAAATTAATGCATTTCCAGGATTTGTTAAAAGCTACAGAAATGAAATAAAAGAATCCGAAATACCCTCAAGATGTGTAGTTATCGACTGAAAATCAATAACTAAAGTAAATGATGTTTACTTACCTGATTGTGTTTACATTCCTCCAATTCTTGTTGAAGTCCTTCCAATGATATGTCATCACTGAAAAGAAGAGCAAAATAATGAAAATTATTCAATTTTAGACGTCAATCATTTCACATAAGGCACAAGTAAACCAGTTCACCTTTTTTTTTTGGGTTCTCAGCGATAGAAATGAGTGAGGACAATTGGTATGAGGAAACTTTAGTATAAAGCTCCCACAACTCAATGTATTAAAATGAAGAAGAAAAATACAAGAACTAAATAAATAAACAGAAAAGGTGAAATATTCCGGAAAACAACACAAAATAAACAGGCCAGAATGGCTTTCAAACTGTATATAGAAATTAAAGGAAAACATAAACTGGTCGAAGTTTGTGACTATTCTACCATTAAAAAAAGCCAGAACATAGCTTGAAAGACAAAATCAAATAAGAAAAAAAAAAAACCACCTAAGGGAAGAACAAGTGCACGATATCCCAGAATCAACAACTGAACGTATGGCGTTGAATTCCACCATACTTGACTATTTTCGCTACTTGAATTCCTTTTCACTACTTGAATTCCTTTTCACAATGAGCACGAAGAGCATAGGAATTTTTCTGGCAGGAACATAGTTCAAGCGTTTCATAGATTACCAAATTCCATCATACAAGAGGTAACTATCACCATCTCTTTTAAAACAAGTGCATGATTATCGATCTTCATCAAACTACCCCATTAAGCACTTCCTCTTTACGCACTAAATCAGCTCCCAAGGCATTAACAACTTTAATAGTATTTTGTCGCCAACAAGTTGAAAACTCCAGAAAAGAAAATGAACCAGATTCATTGTCGTTGCTGACTAAGAAACAATAAAGATACGATCTTTATTATGTGTGTTTGCATATCTACCTGCTGGCGTCGTCCTCAACATTCAAGTCCCCAACAAAAGTGCCCAAATCAAAACCACTTTTCTGTGCATCATTTTCATTACAGTCTTGATACTGGTAGGAGAGGCCCTGAGCAATACATTTCAACAAAATACGAGTTACATTTGGATACTCACAGAAATAGATTTTTTCCATTTTATACTGGCATTATTTAATGTCTTATTGCATGTATATAGATCGAAGTGAATACAAAAACATTTCGTAGCATTGCAAAATTCAGTACTATACATACCTCTTTGGCGATTGCAAGTTGGGCCATCGTAGCTGATTATGTGACTTCGATGGCTTATATCAACGAATCATTTAGTCGGCGACCGGCCGCGAGATTAGATCCGGTCAATTGGCACCGGATCGGATCTGGTCGGAGCAGGGCGCTGAACACCGTCGGCGCCGGAGGAGGCACGAGTGGTTTGCCCAAGGAGGAGTAAGGAGAGACAGGAATAAGAAATTTGAAGTTTGCGGGTTGTGGGTGGTGGGTGGTGAGTTTTTTTTATTTATTTCTTTTTTTCGGTCATTTTATTTATTTGGACTATTATTAATTCGATATCGGGAAAAAAAATTCCGTAAATAATACATCATCGTCATTAAATGGGCAAGTTCTGAATGCCGTTTCAATTTTACGGCATTTTAGTAAATGAAACCCTACACATTTTCAAGGGCGTTTTGGAATAGACTTGGAGGCGTATGGTATGGTATGTTAGTGTAGTCCAAGGTTTGAAATAAAATATTTACTTTTATTTTGATGATAACAAACAATTAATTGCTTAAATGTTAATAATTTATCTTGATAATGTAATGTTATTTAAAAGTATAATTTTAGCATCTCATGGTCCTTGGAAAATTTCATCAAGTCTTGAAAGATATTAAAGTGAAGACAGGATAGAGATTCAAGATTGAAGAAATGACATCAACAAACATAAAGAATAGGTTTAATTTTTATTTCTTAGCTTGTACGATGTTAGAACATGCATACAGTTTTTATCAAGTTCAATTGGCTCAAGTTTGATTCTAATTTTTGTTTTTAAACACTTTCAAACTTGTTTTAAAATATGGTTGAAGTCTTGAAATATTATTCTAAATTGGTTTTACATACTAGAATCTAGTTTCAAGACTTAGAATTGATCTTAAAATGCCTTTTATTTATTTTTTGATGTAAAATAGTTAAATTAATTTTTGAATCAAACTTAGGCGCTAGGCTAGCCAACTATGCCCGGTCGGCCAACCCAAGATGGGCTAGTTCCAACAGTAGCTCGGTTGACCGAACCTTGTGTATGGCGGTCGACCAAACTTTCTAACAGCTAGTTTTCTAACTATTGTAAATGTGCCTTAAACGACTATAAACGGCTACTTTCAAGTTTTAGCATATAAATAGCCTCATTTTTTAGTTTGCTTATCACCAAGAACACCTAGAATCATCTTTTTATCAATCTCTAAGTGTTCAACAAACCTTCGATCAATTCATGAGCCAAACTTGCTAAAAAAATCCTCATTGTGTGCTTAATCATCTCCTAATTTATTCAAAGTTTGTATTCTATGCATTTCTAGAAATTGTGAATGTTGAGCTTAAACTTTCAAAAATCTTGTAAACTGAGTGCATTAGGTTTCCAAAGCCTTAGTAAATTTTAGGGTTATTTTGATTAGCCAATCCCTGTAAAATTGATGGATTGTAAAGATTGTGGTGAGTCTTAGGTAGACAAGATCACTAGACTGTATTGGAGTGATTATGTCTAGATTGTATTAGAGTGATTATGTCGAAAAAACAATCAAGATAGTGGAAAAGGTTGAATCAAGGTCTTGCTCAATAACAGTGGATGTAGGCATTCTGCCTAATCACTATAAAGAGAGTTTGCACTTCTCTTACCTTATCTCTTTACTTTTACGAATTTATAATTGCTTGATATACTTGTATTTAGTATTTGTGCAATCATTACTTGTGTGATCAATCTAGAAAATTCCAATAATTATACAAAGTTCTTAAAAACCAATCCATCCACTCTTGGGTAGCTATTTTTGAGCTAACAAAAGGTATTAGAGTAGAAAGCTCAAACTTATTTTTGACAAAGATTTTACAATCTTGAGTATGACTATTCAATCTTCGAAAATTATGGAAAGTCATCCTACAAATGGACCTCCTTTCTTCAATGGGGCTTATTATAATTTTTGGAAAACTAGGATGACCATTTATCTACAATCTATTGATTATGATCTTTGGGATATTGTGTAAAATAGTCTATACAAATCAATCAAAGAATTGGACAAAGTTTTAGTTCCTAAAGAACCTAGAGAATATACCAATGAGATAAACAAAAATTTCCTCTAAATGCTAAACTACCAATTTTTTATATTGTGCATTACAAAAAAATGAATTTAATAGAGTTACATCTTGCACTTCTACATAAGAGATTTGGCACACATTAGAGATTTTGATGAATTGCATGACGACTATAAGAAATTAGTTCTTAAAAATTCTATGCTTAAAAAGAAAGTAGCAACTTTCTTAGAAGAAATTGATGTCTTGGAAAATAAAAAATGAAAATTGAGTAATGCTTTAGCAATTGAGAATGCATCTTTAAAAAAGAAAGTTGATGATTTAATAAAATAGTTTTAAAATTCATGTATGGCAAGAAAAATTTTGAAGAAATGCTTGGTGAACAACGATGTGTTTTCAATAAGGGTGGTTTAGGATACAAATCACACATTAATCAAAAATATTTTAAAAATTATTTTGTGAAAGCATCAACTAGCTCTCAAAACTCAATATATGTATACAATCAAAATGGACATACCTCATCTTATTGTTATATCAAGAAAAGTACATATTTTGGAGCAAAACAAAGATAGGTTCCCTAAAGTTACAAAACCTAATATCAACGGACCCAAAGTTATGTGGATGTCGAAAGTCAAGAATTAAAATTGTTTTTGTAAGTACCAAATATGGAGAAAATAAAGTGGTTTCTAGATAGTGGATGTTCTAAACACATGATGGGGGACCTCTCACTATTCTCTAATTTCACAAAGAATAATGGAGGACATGTGACTTTTGGTGACAATGCAAAAGGCAAAATTCTTGGTGTAGGTGATATTGGTAATGGTTTTGCTATTCTTATTGAAAATGTATTTTAAGTTGATAATTTGAAGCATAATTTACTTAATATTAGTCAATTGTGTAATAAGGGATATAAGGTTATTTTTCATTCTTTTAGATGTTTGATAGAAAATGTTTGTAATAGTGAGATTGTGTTCATTGGTGATCGAAATGAAAATGTTTATATAATTGATATTAAAAAATGTTTAAATAAAAATTTGTTGAAAAATGTGAATGTAGCATAATTAAAAAAAATCAATTAAAATCATTTTCAAAACAACAAGTTAGGCATGCTATGTATATAAATTAATTAAGATCTTATGTACCTCTTAGAATTGGAAACTATACTTCTGATAAGAAAAACTTTGACAAAACTACTACTGAGAATTGCATCCGGAAGAGTTTCGACCAATTGGTCTTCTGTATTATTCTCTTTTCCATGACTAGAATGCAAGTGGGCACACGTCGTTTAATTTTCCTCTTGGTAATGTCTCCTTCTAACCACAAGAGAAAACCAAGAGCTAAGGTCTAGGATGTTGAACAATAGTCCTATGATAGTTTTAGAGTTTCTCTCTCTAGAATACTCTCTCTAAATTTTTTTAGTGATCTAAATAACAATAGGAACAAATATCCTATTTATAGTGGCTGGTATCAAGTCAATTCTACTTAGATAGGGCTTCTAAATTTGAAACTAGGTCAAAATCTACATCAAAATGCGTGAAAGATGGGTAATAAGATTATGCCCAATCGGCTTATCGGTCTTGTCTACAAGCTTGCTGGTTGTACTATTTACGTAACTAAGTTACCCTCCATAAGCTTGCCGATCTGTATAGTTCTAGAAACTTCTATATCTTATTCTACACGATAATCTTAGATAAAGCCTCAGTTTTAATTTAAATAACCTAACAGAGAAGTTATTTGATTAAAATAGTTATACACAAATAATTACATATCAAGTAAAATGTATTCAAATAATTCAACATGCTTATCTTGAATTAATTCATAAAATTAATTCAACTAATAAATTAACATGAATTATTAAATCCAATCAACCGAATTTCAACCAATCTAAGAGTTAATATATGTTATTAATATATAGGAAAGATATGACATATTGTAACAAGAAATATTGTGAGCTAGCAAAGAGAACTCGATGGACATATATAGATCAACCTCTTATGATTATAAAATAACATGCCCTCAACAAGTTCATTTTATAATTACCAACTCTTAAGCTATTTTAGCAAAAGCTTAAAGCTGCGCTCTTGAATTATATATAAATTACGAAACTCCAAAAAGTTAATCATCTATGACATATCATAATATGTAATATCCTTATAAGATATTCATAATCAACTTAAGGGTAAAATTCTGTTTTATTTTTCAGATTATTTTTTATCCTATGTTTCATTATCTCACTATTAGAAAACTTATATTCATAACCAATACAAATAATATACCATTCAGCTACACATATGTATTTGAATGTTGAGCGCTTTAGTTTTCTAATTACATGGTAATGTTTATAAGAGAATATCATTTACTCTACAAAAGAGACAAAAGAACTATGGATTCTATATCTATAAATAATGAGTCTATGTTAGTTAAGAGTCATGCCTCTAATATACCAATATGTGTACCTTCATATAATTCAAGATGTCACCTTTTGGTGCATCAAAAGACAAAAGTCAAGAATACAAGCATATTAATTTATTTTAGGATTAAGATATGACACATATGATTGCCTAAAGTAAATTGATTTAAACAAATAGAATCATTAATCAAATCAATTTAACTTTTGTCCTGGTCCACTATATCATCACCTATGATAATATACCAATGTTTCTACTTATGGAGTCCAATTCTAGTGACCATGACAAGCCATCTCCCATTAGGGATGTAGACAACATAACAATTTTTACATGAAGAAAAATCCCAACTTTATTTCTTCGATTGCAGATCTTTTTATTTAGACTATTACCTTTAAGATTCATTTCTTCTGCATAATTTATTCATCATATGCATAATCTTAAATGTTTAAATTGATAGTCTCAGACTTTAGTTTGCTTATCATATATTCAATAGGAATGAACATAAAAAGGACATATTTGAAATATGAAATAATTAACAAACTCTTTATTGATTAAATGTCTTAAAAAAACTATTACACCATTTAATCCTTAGGGCATTTAGTCTAACAATATCCCACTTGTCCTAAGTGAGTAAATGTAACATGTTATGCATTCCCATAGCCTCTAAGTGCTTCTTGAAAGCCTCGTTGGTAGTGTCTTGCGAAAAGATCAGCAATATTATCCTCGAATATGATCTTGCATATTGCAACATGTCTATTCTCTATGAAGTCCATCATCACATGATACTTCTTATGCATACAATTACTCTTTTTGTAAGATCTTAGTTCTTTAGCATTAACTATCGCGACAATGGTATTACAAAACAATGTTATCGGCTACTTATGCTAGGAACTACCTCAAGTTCTCCAAAGAACTTGCAGAGCCACACAGCTTCTTGTGAAGCTTCACTAGTTGCCACATACTTGGCTTCTATAGTTGAATCTGAAGTACAATCTTGCTTGATACTTCTTCAAACAATGGCACCTCCTCCCAAAGTAAACATAGATCCTAAAGTCGATCTCCTTAAATCCAAACAGGATTGAAAATATGAATCAATGTATCCAAGAGGTGTTAGATCCTTATCAGAATACACTAACATATAACCTTTAATCCTGTTTAGGTACTTGAAAATATGCTTGACCATAACCCAATGGTTAGGTCCTTCTTTAGACTAGTATCGATTCATAAGATGGTTGTGCATATAACCTTTAGTCCTTCAACTGATTGGTGTCAATTCATAATCCCGACTGCATAACATATGTCAGATCGTGTGCAAAACATAACATACACGAGACTACCTTCTATCGAAGCATAAGGTACCTTCTTCATGTATTTTTTTTCTTTATCAGACTTTAGAAAGTCTTTTCTAAAAAGAACAATTCCAAATCTAGATGGTTGCCTAACTTTCTTGGAATTTTACATTATATACTTCTCAAGAATCTTATCTATGTAGGTAGCTTGGGATAAAGTTATCATTTTATTCTTCCTATCTTGAAAGATTTTGATACCTAGAACATAATTAGTTTCACCCAAATCCTTCATGTCAAACTACTTAGTCAACATAATTTGACCGATGCAATGCCCCAACATCATTACCAAAAAGTAGAATGTCATCTATATAAAGTAGTAGAAAACCTTTATATCCTTAACGTGTTTGTGAACACATGGTTCATCCACGTTTTGTTCGAACCTATAAGTCTTGATCACTTGATCAAATCTTATGGTTCATGAATAGGAAGCTTACTTAAGTCTATAAATAGACTTTAATAGCTTATAGACATTATTCTTTTGATCTTTAGTTTTGAACCCGTCTAGCTATACTATATACATGGTCTCATCAAGCTAGTCATTCAAAAGGCCATCTTGACATCTATTTATCAAATCTTGTAATCGAAAGCTGCAACAATGGACAAGAAAATGCAAATAGATTTAAGCTTGGCTACAAGTGAAAATGTTCTCTTATAATCGATTCCTTCTTTTGCGTATATCCCTTTGCTAGCAGTCTAGCATTATAGATTTTAACTTTCCTATTTACTCTTCTCTTCTTTTTATGGACCTATTTATACCCTATGGGTTTTATCTCTTCGAAAAGGTCCAGAAGCTTCTAGACTTGATTAGTCTTTAGAGACTTCATCTCAGTGTTCATAGCTTTTGTCCACAATTTTGAATCAACATCCTTCATGGCTTCTTTTTAAGTATACGATCTTTGTCATGATCAACCGATTCAACCAAATAAGCTTCACCATTGAACATATACCTTTTGGGTTGAAACCTAATCCTCCTATTACGTTGAAAATCCCAAGGTTGTTGTTTGACTAGTTTTCGATGTTGATTGGATTGGTTTCAACCTTGGAATGATCGAATTGCCCTTAATTCCTTAAGTACCACTCTGCTACGAGGCTTAAAATGGTTTATCTAACTTTCCTTAAGAAAAGTCGCATCCATTGAAACCACAACTTTATTTTCTATTAGTTATAAAAATTAACTTCTTTTGTCCCTTTTGGATATCCTACAAACACACATAAATCTAAATATGCTTCAACACACAAATCCTAAGAACTAATCAAAGAGATATTCTCTACCTCGATCGGATAAAAGTGCGTTTATGGGTTTACCTAATTACTTCTTAGCTTCCACTCAAAACTCTTTGAACTTTTCAAATGTTTCGCTTTTATGATGCTTAAGGTAAACATACCCATATCTCGAGTAGTCATCAATAAAAGTGACAAAATACTCGTATCCGTCTCATGCCTTGTTGTTCATGGGACCACAAACATCACTATTTACAAGTTTTTGAACCTATTTGGCTCAATTGCCCTTAGACATAAATGGTCTTTAGTCATTTTGCCCTCTAAACAAAACTTATATTGTGGTATAGATTCCACCTCTAAATAATTTAAAGGTCTATCCCTTACTAACTATTAAATCTTAATCAAGCTAATGTGACCTAATTGGAAGTACCAAAGATAAGTCTTATTAGATTGAGAAATGTTAAGTATTTTAGAGTTATCATTAATCTTAGTATTTAGCAGTGAGTCCATCTACAATTTGATAAAATATACGTTGTTTTGCATCCATCTACTAGAGACAAAAGATTTGTTTTTATAAATCACAACTTTATTATTAAAAGAAACTAAATAAGAATCCTTAAATAAACTAGCGACAGAAATCAAATTCCTTTTAAGTTTAGGAACATAAAAATAATCTCTTAAAACTAAACGCCTATAAATATTAAAATAAAGATGGACGTCTCCCACTACTTTAACTAACACTACGAATCTGTCGCCCATCCGTAACGTTAAGTGATCATGTACTAGACTTCTCATGTCCTTGACCCTTTGTAAAGAAATACAATCATGGTTAGCTGCTCCAGAATCAATGACTCAGGTATCACTTGATTCTTCAATTAAACAAGTCTCAACAACCAAAAGTTCATACTTACCTCCTTGAACTTGGAAGTCCTTGCAATTTTTCTTAATGTGCCATATTTTCCTGTAGAAGAAACACTTTAGTTTCTCTGGGTTTCTCTTCTTTTTCTTCTTATCCTTGCCCTTTGCTTGAATAGAAGACTTCCTATTCTGGGCCTTTTGCTTATGTCCATTCCTAATGTTAAGAGTTGGAACCAGATGCAACCGCCTTGCTGTCAGCAAGAGCTTCCTTGATCAAGTTTTTAAACTCCTACAACTACATCATCAACTCAATTAAGGTTAGATCCTATCTATTACTCAAGTTATAAGAAGCTCTAAATAGAATGAACTCCTTATAAAGAGTCTTAAAGACCATAGTCATCTATGACTCAACAATAATGTCGGCTCCATAGTTTGAGCCTCGATGTGGTAACCCATGACCAACATCATGTAATCCTTCACAGATGTCCATAGTTCTTGTTTGCAATTGAGAAGCTTTTGAAAAGCACCGTGCCTCTTTGTCAAGGCTTAACCTCTAAACATATCCTCAAGGTTATCCATGATCTAACAAGCAATCTTATGATCTTCACGTTGAGCCTATAACACGTTGTTCATGCTAGCCATGATGTATCAACAGGCTTGATTATCAGCATCCTTCTAATGATGATATGCTTGGATTTGTTCATTAGTGAATTTGTTGGTAGGTACAGGAGTACACAGTGTAGTTAGCTCAAATTTTAATTTCTCAAATGATAGGACAATATTCAGGTTTTATTTCCAATCATTATAGTTTTCAACAATTAAAATGTTTTTATCAAGTGTCAAAGATAAAGCATTTTTAGATATTTTGATCTACGATAAAGATTCATATATCAAACATAAGGAAACTTGAAATAATAAATTTAGTATGATAACACAAATAAGCAAGCATAAAATGTGTTTATGTGTCAAAACTTTGAAAAAATCACAACCTTACAACGATATTCCTAACTTAGAATTCAACAAGTCGCCTAGAGGAAACTTGCCAAATTCAATTAGAAATACAAATCCCCTCTAATTAATATGCATCTCCTAAGACTTGTATGATCTAGCATATACTAATAATCGATTTCTTTGGCCATTAATTTTATTAACAAAGCTCCTAGGGGAGGTTGATAATAAAATTAATCTTGAGTATTTAATCATCATTTTAAATACTTTATCCATGGTTTATAATTGTCACCTAGAGGTAAACAATGATAAAAAATGCTAAAGTAAATTATCATTTCAAAGATCTAACCCAGTATATGATATATCTCTTCTTAAGGGCCAAAGCCACCATGTGTTACCAATGGGCTTACGTCCTCTCTTTGAAAACCTTCTCCTACTTAATATTTTAAAAATCAAGGTTTTATGTTAATGAGCAACACTCCCTATTTTATCGGACATGTTATTTATTGGAAAAATAGTATGCAACGAAAGTTTAAAATTTTTATATTAGAATATTTTCTAAAACACAAGTTTGTCATACTATATGTATAAATTAACCAGATCTTACTAACCTTTTAAATGCCAAATAGCTCTATGAAGAGATGTGCATTCTAGAAGGATATTAACCAACTGACCTTCTTTATTATTGTTTATCCACGGCCGGTGTGTGTGTGTGGGCACACTCGTACAGCTCTTCCACTAGTTAGCTCTCCTTCCAAGCAATTGAGAAAAAAAAAACCTAAAGCTATAGTTCGTTATTTGTGAATAATAGCTTGTTAGGGAGTCATAGAGTCTCACTCTAGATTTCTTAATTGATCTAGATAAATAATGAGACTCACTCCATATTTATAGAGGTTGGGCCCAAGGGTCAGTCTTCGTTAGATATGGCCTCAAAAATTTAAATAAGAATCAAATCAAAAACAATATCTAATAAAATTCGTGTGGAAACGCGTGATTTATTTAACATTCGGTTGGTACGCCAAACTTCTAGATTAGCCTGCTGAACTTGCTCTATCGGCAGGTCAAACATAAGATCAGCCTGTTGAACTTCTGACAAATGTTCCTTGTGAATCTTTATTTCCCAACCAAGATTCTTAGGATAGAGCTTCAGTTTTAATTCAAATAACCCAATAGAGAAGTTATCTGATTAAAATAATCATATCTAGATAATCTCTAGAAAAATAAATATTCTTAATAATTCAATAAGTTTATTTTAAATTAATTTATTTAAAATTAATCCAACTGATAAACAGACATAAATTATCCAATCCCGATGAATCGACAAGTTTATCTTGAATCAATTTATTTACAAAATTAATTCGACTAATAAATAGATATGAATTATTTGATCCTATCGAATGTCTGTTAAACATGTAAGCCCTAAGAAGTAAAAATGTAATAAGTTCTTGGAGATATTTTTATCAATAAAGAATTTATTTATATACCAAATCTTGTCTTCTTTACGTTCATATTTGTTGAATGTATGATAAGCAAACAGTAGTCTGAGACTGTCGGTTTAAACCTTTAAAAATTAGGCATATGATGGACAGATTATGCGGAAGACA
>LNSY01378915.1:0-11315 GCA_002024485.1 Artocarpus camansi
TAGAGGAAGAAAAAGAAAAAAAAAGAAAAGGTTAAAGGGGCCCAAAACCCACCAAACCGGCCAATGGCAGTGTAAGGAATGCCGCGTGGAACGACAGGCATAACATGAATCGGTGACCGCCCCAATCAGGAGTAGAGAGCTACTTGATTCCCTACATATGGCATGCTATTCTCATTCTCATTCTCATTCTCTCTCCCTCTCTCTCCAAAAATATACACACCTCGTCTGTGAAGGTTTTTCTTTTATTTATTTATTTATTTATTTTTCATTTCCCGTCAACTTTTAAAACTAAAAGTAGCTAGACAAATCATGTTATCTTCAAATATACCTATACATACATAAAAATAATATAATTGTGTCTGATCATGCACTCGGATGAATAAGTTATTTGTAACATTCTTTATTTATTAATATAACATTGTTTTAATGTTTACGTAACATTTATGGGACGTTTGGCTATCTCAAGTCTTAATTTATCAGTTTTAACTTAAACAGCTTAAAGTTTTCACATGTTATAGTATTAATGCTTTGAGTTCTAACTCTTAATTTTAACTCACTTTTCAAACACTTTATTAATTTGGTTTAGTATAACACAAAAAAATAATCCAACATGTGTAGCATTGAGCTATAAAATAAGTACCATAAGAATATATGATTATTATTATATTAATGAATGAAAAAAGCTACGAATACCCAATTATATATTCTTTGCTATTATATATTATATTAGCGAACTGTATTAAACAATGATATACCAAGTGGCATCATCTTGTTGTCCTGATACATTCAGTGTTCCGTTTTAAATCTCTTGGTGTAACTAAATATGCGCATATCCTTTTTGTGTAGGCAATCATTATATCGGTATGCGAAACATTCCTCCTTTCCACATGTATTTTTTTTTTATTTGTTTATACTATGGTATACTTTATGATCATTATTACCGTCAACATTGTAACATATCATTGTTTTTATTTTTTTATTTTTTGGCGGTAGGCCTGCGAATATATTGTAGAGCAAGAAGATGTGAAGGGTGATTTTCTATTCTTTGTGCTTTGTGAAAGGATGATTTGTATTTCTTTTTTTTTTCTTTTTCATGTAGACGAATGTTTAAAAATTAACATAGTAATTTGCATATATCTACAAATCATAAAAATAAAGTGATGGAATTTACTAGCATAAGGAACATTATGAATAAAACTCCAAATAAATATAAGTTACAATTATAGAATCAAGATATAAAATAAATTCAAAACCACTAATATCGAGAAACTATATGATAAATATTAACCTTCCCTAATAGAATGCTTATTTCTAAATTAGTAGAGTGTTGTTCCAATTTACTTGTTTTTCAATGTAGAGTGATAGATTTTGATACAAATAGAATGATTAGAAATAAAACTTTGACGGATAGAATTTTGACATGATTTATTACTATTTGCACATTATATTATACCTTACATCATAAGGGTCAGCATTGGTCAAACCTCCTAAGAGCATTAGGCCTAAAGGAGCTTCAGGATAGCCATAAGTGTATGTCAATTTTAAGCCAAACTTAAAATCAACATCTGAAAGTGCCTGGCGTCACTTGCTTAGGAAGGAAATCGAGCTAGCACATAGTGTCAGAGCAGGAGGATATTAGCTTCAAAACAAGCCCCTCATCTCTACTATAAACACCCTTCTTCCTCTCCACTCAAGAGGACATCATCAAAGGGACTTTGACCAATACATTCCTCACCATTTCGCTCTCCACAACTTCAAAAAACCACCTTCTTCTTTTCCAAGTTTACACTCTTTAGACTTAGAAGATTTTTCAAAAAAGTTCGTCGTCTCTGCTATTAGAGATCAAGCACTTCCTCTAACGCTACTACAGCCTTTTCAAATTTTATGAAAGAATTGTCAAAACACTTAGAAACCTTGCACGAGTCTATCACCACCCTTGGGAGCTTATCGAATTCAAGCTTTGCCCTTCGACAGTCCAAACCCAACAAGGGTTGCCTGTAACGCCCTGAAATTAATTAAGTATTATTAAAATGTAAGATAGTGGATTAGTGTACCATAATGAATGTTTTAAACTTAATTTGATCATTTTATGGAAATTTTTGAATTAATGTTGTTTTAGTTATTTTAATAATTTAAAATCTCTTAAAGTTATCTTTAATTGTTATTTTGAATTTTGAAATAAAATAATTTGTCAAAATACTTATTTTAGGAAGCTGTGGCCTACACATGGTTTTCACACAGCAAAATCGCTAAATTTTCTCTTTATTTAAACCCTTCCCTCTCTTTCCCTCATTCACTCTCTCATTTTCTCTCTCCTTCGCTCACGCTCATCTCTCCTCGCTTTCTCTCTCTCTCAGTCACTCATTCTCTCTCATTTTCTCTTTCAAAATTTTGAAACAAAAATCAATTTCAAACTTCGAGTTAGAGGATTAAAGGCTCGGGAACCCGATTTAGCAACTACACACATGATTTAGAGGATCAATCCAAGGTTAGTTTTAAATTTTCAAAACTTTTTCATTTTTTCAAATTTCCATGCATTTTGAAATCTAAGTTTTTCCAAGCTTAGAAAACCTTCAATCTAGGTTAGATGAACTTAGAATAACTAGAATCTAAACTTTGTTAGATCAAAAATGGATTCAAATCAAGATTTTTCATTTTTCCTCTATTTTTTCTATTTTTAGATTTTTACAAAAATCTTGTTTAAATCTTGATTTAATGAGTTAAAAAGTGTTTTATGATGTTTCTCTAACAACCATGATCATCACTCATGCTTGAGAATTGAGAAAAACAGGTTGGAAAAAAGATTTGGGGTCGGGGAGGCCAAAACCCGTGCTTAAAAAATTTTAAAATTTTTCCAAATCGGCAAGTCGAACTTCGTGTTTGACAGGTCAGATTTAAAGGATCGACATGCCGGATTCATACCACTAACAGGCTAAACCTGGAAATGTTCGGTCGATCGGACTGGGCTTCCTGGCAGGCCGAACTATGCAGTTCGACCGGTCGAACCAGGGTGACCGACAGGCCGATCGGACATGGTGAGATTTTGTGATTTTTCACTTGTTTTTGCTATTTTGAACCCTGATTTAAATTCTAACTTTATAAAATAATTTTATAAACTTAAATGGCACACTAGAACACCATGATATGATTTAGTAACATATGATATCCCAAGTTAGATACTGATAAATGTGGTTTATGCATGAAGGGTAGTTTATGGATCCGTAGAGCTAACGTATAGAGGACCGGGATTACGGTGTGGGACACTAGTACGAATATAGAGGTAGGACTTCTATTCCTTCCTTGGCAGCCAATTTTAAATGTTTTGGCCTTAAAGAATTTTTAATGAAAACGTTTTCAATGATGGTTGAAAAAGGATTTCATTGATTATTTATAAATAGTAGAATTGAGATGGATTTCATAATAAACATCATAATGAATGTAAATGATTATATTTGGTAAAAAGAGATTTTAATTATTATAGAAAGATATATGTATATATATATATATATACTGGGCATGATGCCATATCAGAGATCGGGTCGTGTAAAATGCGACCTTAGAGGCAGGTTTTAAAACCCAGCTAGGTCACTACGGTGGTGATTCATATATGATTTGCCTAGGAAAAGAAAATGATATTCTTTCTGGTTGACCAATAACCTATCTTGGTAAGATTTACCTTAATTTATTGAAATATTTATTATTTATTTATTTATCTATCTATTCATTTATTTGTTTGAGGTTGTTTATTAAATGATTTTCAAAATAATGAGATTTCTCTTAAAACTGAATTTTTTATAAATATAGTTCTATTGAGCATTTCGCTCACTTTTTACTTGTTTTTAAATCTTATCCCTTATATAGATATCAGCTTAGGATACGAGGAGAGTCTGTCGGTCGGACCAGCAAACAGTAGAAGAACCAAGTAGGTGTTTAGGTTATACACAAGGCATGTATAACTTGTAACTCTTTCTCGTATCTTGGACTATGGTTGTAAATATAATATTGTCAGTACTATGTGTATGCACAAGATGTGGGTCAGTGGGATCCATTCTCGCGTCACCTTGTACTCTTATTATTTTTATTATCTCCTTTTTATTTTGTTATCCTTATTTGATTTGAATGTTATAATTACTTGCTTTAAATAAAAGGTTTTAAAACATTCACATTTTCATAAATAAATTCTCAATTCTTAAACTCATGTTTTAATTGAATTTCTAATTAATTAACTCAATCGACCTACCACGTCACCTCTCGTCCTCCGGGCCATGACAGAATGGTATCAGAGCTCAAGGTTATGAACCTTGGGAATTATGCACACATAAGTACAACAATGAAATACCACGACAGTCCAAGTTTTTGTTTTTAGAAGTGAGAGAATGGCACTTAGACATCATTCGACAACCGACGCCAAATTCAAGCATGATGAGGGATATGTTTGTTGCATTTCAGCAGATGGCAACAAGAGCATGGCTGGATGATTCTGAGGCTAGTCATGACACGCATACTTTAAGAAATTTTGATGTGCGTCTATTTCGACCTTCGTTGGAAAAGGGGACAATCAAGTGGCGGAATACTGGTTAGATTTGATTGTAAAACACTTGGACACTCTTGGTGTGCCAGCTGAGTATTGAGTAGAATTTGCAGCATATAAGTTCAAAGGTGGCGCTAATACTTGGTGGAAGTAAGCCAAACGCCTGGAGAGCAGTGGGAATATTAGTTGGGACAGGTTTGAAGAGCTGTTCTACGTTTGATACTTTTTGCAGGGATACAGAGATCAAAAAATGATAGAATTCTACAGACTGCACCAGGATGATATGTCAGTTCGGGAGTACGAGGCAAAGTTCAATGAGCTGGCTAGGTTTGTTCCATCTACAGTGGCATCGAAATGCGAGAAATGTATTAAGTTTTAGGATGGACTTAAGGCTCCTATTCGACAACAGGTGGTTGTTCTACAACTTAGGAATTTTGAAGAGCTTGTGTCAACAGCTATATCTGTAGAGAACGATTATTCGCAATATTGTGAGGATTGAACTAAGATATCAGGAGGACCATAGAGAAGTGGCAGGAAAAGTACCAGCAGTTAGCCAACTTCAAGGAAGAACAAACAAGGCGGCGTAAACAATGGTAGCAGCAATTCATGCAGCAGTCGGCATAGCAATCCCTACAGCTTTCACTACCATTATTGTTAACAGCCAGGACACATCAAAAGGAATTGCCTAGTCAAGAGTGCTCGTCTAGGATTTCAGGCCGAAGAAGAAACTAGTCATCAGCCTTAGCTTCAGTAATACCCCTAGCTTTAGTTCCATCAGTTTTCCCCTCAGCAATTGCCATATTCAGCATAGGGACATCAGTAGCAAAGTTTCCAGTGCAACATCCTTCAATATCGAGCACCAAGTACAACTAGTGTGTAGTCACCTCCATTGCAACAGTATAGGCCAAACAACCCAAGATCTAGTAGTATTGGTAGAGGAAAAGGGAAAGCTTTAACGTAAGTTCACACGATGACATCAAGGAGTTCAGATGCCTAGACCAATAACGCGGTTGTTGATGGTACAATTTTTGTTTCTCAGCTTAGCATACGTGTTATTTGATACTAATGCCACTCATTCTCTCATTTCAAGGTCTTTTGTACATGCCTTGGGATTAGATATAGAAGAGTTTGAGGAACCCTTAGTTATAACTTCACCCTTGGGGCGGGTGTGTGTGAATAATATTTGTAACGCTTGTAAAATAAAGATTAAGGATGAGATTTTGAAAAGTGATTTGATTGTAATCCCCTTGAGTACATATGATGTAATTCTAAGAATGGAGTGGGTGTCCAAGTATAGTATAGTTGTAGATTATCAGCTTAGAAAGGTAACACTAGTGTCTGATAAAGGGACGATGATCACTTACCAAGGTGGTAGCAATCAGCTGGTGAGTAAGCGTCTCGTAAAGTCATGTCTCGGAGGGTAGAAGAATTTCGTTTGTTATGCCTTTCTTGCAAGTCTAAAAGGAGAGCCCAATGCAACGAAAAGAAGCACAATGATTTGAGTGGTGGATGAATTCGAGGATGTCTTCCCCGATGAGCTACTAGGATTACCACCACATCGAAAAATTGAGTTTGGTATTAAGTTGCTTCTAAGGACAACACCGATTTTCGTAGCACCTTATCGGATGGCGCGCGGTAGAAAAAAAAAGAACTAAGGAAACAACTTTAGGAGCTTGCTGATAAAGGATATATATGGAATAGTATATCACTGTGGGGAGCACCGATTTTATTTGCCAAAAAGCATTATGGAACCCTCAGGTTGTGCATAGATTATCGACAGCTAAATTGGGTTACGATAAAGAATAAGTATCCTCTGCCTAGGATTGATGAGTTGTTTGATCAGTTGGGAGATTCGTGGTATTTTTCGAAGATATTTTTGAGATCGAGATACCATCAACTCAGGATTAAGGAAGAGAACATTCCCAAAACAGCTTTCAAGACCTAGTATGGACACTTTGAGTTTATAATGATACCGTTTGGATTAATGAATGCTCCGGCAGTCTTCATAGATATGATGAACAGGATATTCAGGCCCTATCTAGATCAGTTTGTGATCGTGTTCATCGACGACATTTTGGTTTATTCTAAGACTTAGGAGGAGCATGAGCAGCATTTTAGAATCATGCTTCAAACTTTATGGGAGCACCAGTTGTATGCCAAGAAGGAAAAATGTGAGTTATGATTGATAGAAGACAAGTTTCTAGGACATGTTATCTCTAAGCATGGAATTTCAATGGATCTTTCTAAGATTGAAGCCATAGTGGAATGGGAACGACCGAGGAATGTGGCAGAAATCCATAGCTTTTGGGACTTATAGGGTATTATAGAAAGTTTGTGAAGGATTTCTCAAAGATAGCAGCGCCATTGACAAGATTGATCAAGAAGAATGTCAGGTTTGAGTGGGATGAAGAATGCGAGTTTGCCTTTCAAGAATTGAAGAATCGGTTAACTTCAGCTCCGGTATTGATCATTCCCAATAGTGAAGACCCATATGAAGTTTATACAAATGTGTTTGGACATGGACTTGGATGTGTGTTGATGCAACACGGGCGTGTGGTAGCGTATAGATGGAGACAACTATGGCTTCACGAGCGAAATTATCCTACTCACGATTTGGAGCTTGTAGCGGTGATTCACATGCTGAAGATTTGGAGATGTTATTTGTACGGGGCGACATTTCAGGTTTTCTCCGACCATAAGAGTTTAAAGTATTTGTTCACTAAGAGGGATTTGAACTTGAGGCAA
This sequence comes from Artocarpus camansi, assembly GCA_002024485.1. Classification (NCBI taxonomy): domain Eukaryota; kingdom Viridiplantae; phylum Streptophyta; class Magnoliopsida; order Rosales; family Moraceae; genus Artocarpus; species Artocarpus camansi. Next base: position 7,277 of record LNSY01378915.1, read on the forward strand.
TGAAAATGGATGGAGTACATGGAGGACTACGATTTTGTACTATAGTATCATCCCGGAAAGGCTAATATGGTCGCAGATACACTCAGTCGGAAGTCTTCAGGGATTCTCTCATGTACAATAAAATTGGGCATGATGCCATATCAGAGATCGGGTCGTGTAAAGTGCAACCTTAGGGGTAGGTCTTCAGGGATCATGCCAAGAAGGATTTCATTGATTGTTTATAAACAATAAAATTGAGGTAGATTTCATAATAAACATGACAATGAATGTAAATGATTATATTTGGTAAAAAGAGATTTAATAATTATATATAGATATATATATATATATTGGGCATGATGCCATATCAGAGATCGGGTCATGTAAAGTGCAACCTTAGGGGTAGGTCTCGAAACCCAACTAGGCTGCTACGATAGTGATTCATATATGATTTGTCCAAGAAAAGAAAATGATATTCTTTCTGGTCGACCAATAAATTATTTTGGTAAAAATGACCTTAATTTATTGAAATATTTATTATTTATTTATTTATCTATCTATCTATTTATTTGTTTGAGGTTGTTTATTAAATGATTTTCAAAATAATGAGATTTCTCTTAAAACTGAATGTTTTATAAATATAGTCTTACTAAGCCTTTCGTTCACTTTTTACTTGTTTTGAAATTTTACCCCTTAGGTGGATATCAGCTTAGGATCGGAGGAGAGTCTGTCGGTCAGACCGGCGAACAATAAAAGAACCAAGGAGGTGTTTAGGTTATGGACAAGACATGTATTACTTTTAACTCTTTCTCTTATCTTGGACTATGGTTGTAAAAGTAATATTGTCAATACTATGTGTGTGCACAAGATGTGGATCAGTGAGATCTATTCTCACCTCACCTTATACTCTTATGATTTTTATTATCTTCTTATCGTTTATTTTGTTATCCTTATTTGATTCGAATGTTATAATTGCTTGCTTTAAATAAAAGGTTTTTAAAACATTCACATTTTCATAAATAAATTCACAATTCTCAAACTCATGTTTTAATTGAATTTCTAATTAATTAACTCAATTAACCTACCACGTCACATTTCGTACTCTAGGGCGTGACCGAATGGTATCAGAGCTCAAGGTTATGAACCTTGGGAATTGTGCAAACATAAGTACGACAATGAAATACTGCTGACAGTCCAAATTTTTATTTTTAGAAGTGAGAGAATGACACTTAGACGTCATTCGATAGCCGATGCCAAATTCGAGCATGATGAGCTCTATATTTGTTGTATTTCGACAGATGGCAATAAGAGCAAGGCTGGATGATTTTGAGGCTAGTCATCGACACGCGTACTTTTAGAAATTTCGACGTGCCTCTATTTCGACCTTCGATGGAAAATGAGACCCTCAAGAGGCGGAATACCAGTTAGATTTGATTGTGAAACACTTAGACACTCTTGGTGTGCCAGCTAAGTATCGAGTAAAATTCGTAGCATATAAGTTCGAAGGTGGCGCTAATACTTGGTGGAAGTAAGCCAAACACCTGGAGAAAAGTGGGAATATTAGTTGGGACAAGTTTGAGGAGCTATTCTACGATTGATACTTTTCGCAGGGATCTAGAGATTAAAAAACGACAAAATTCTACAGACTGCACTAGGATGATATGTCAGTTCGGGAGTACAAGGAAAAGTTTAATGAGCTGGCTAGGTTTGTTCCTGTAGTGGCATCGAAATGAGAGAAATGTATTAAGTTTTAGGATAGACTTAAGGCTCCTATTCGACGACAAGTGGTTGCTCTACAACTTAGGAATTTTGAAGAGCTTGTGTCAATAGCTATATCCATAGAGAACGATTATTTGCAATATTGTGAGGATTGAACCAAGATATTAGGAGGACCACAAAGGAGTGGCAAGAGAAGTATTAGTAGTCAGCCGACTTCGAGGAAGAACAAACAAGGTGGCATAAATAGTGGTAGTAGCAGTGCATCCAGTAGCGGGCATAGCAATCCCTACAGCTTTCACTGCCATAATTGTCAGCAGCCGGGACACATCAAGAGGAATTACCCAGTCATGAGTGCTCACCTAGGATTTTAGACCGGAGAAGGAACTAGTCGTCAGCCTCAGCTTCAGTAATACCCCCAGCTTCAATTCTATTAATTTCCTCCTCAGTAATTGCCATATTCATCACAGAGATATCAGCAACAAAGTTTCCAACGCAACATCCCTCGGTACCGAGCGTTGAGTATAGCTAGTATGCAGTCACCTCCATTGCAGTAGCATCGGCCAAACAACCCAAGATCTAGTAGTGTTGGTAGAGGAAAAGGGAAAGCTTTAACGCAAGTTCACACGATGACATCAAGGAGTTCAGATGCCCAGACCAGTAACGCGGTTGTTGATGGTATAATTTTTGTTTCTCAGTCCTTAGCACACGTGTTATTTAATACTAATGCCACTCATTCTCTCATTTCGAGCTCTTTTGTACATGCCTTGGGATTAGAGGAAGAGTTTGAAGAACCCTTAGTTATAACTTCATCCTTGGGCCGAGTGTGTGTGAATAATATTTGTAAAGCTTGTAAAATAAAGATTAGGGATGAGATTCTGAAAAGTGATTTGATTGTAATCCCCATGAGTACATATGATGTAATTCTAAGAATGGACTAGGTGTCTACGTACAGTACGGTTGTAGATTGTCATATTAGAAAAGTAACCCTAGTGTCTGATAGAGGAACGACGATCACTTACCAAGGTGATAGCAATCAGTTGGTGAGTGAGCGTCTCATAAAGTCATGTCTCGGAAGGTAGAAGAATTTGGTTTATTATGCCTTTCTTGTAAGTATAGAAGGAGAGCCCAATGCAATGAGAGAAAACGCAGCGATTCCAGTGGTGGATGAATTTGAGGATGTCTTTCCTGATGAGCTACCAAGATTGCCACCACATCAGAAAATTGAGTTTGGTATTGAGTTGCTTCTAGAGACAACACCGATTTTTGTAGCACCTTATCGGATGGCGCCGGTAGAAATGAAAGAACTAAGGAAACAACTTCAAGAGCTTGCTTATAAAGGATAGATCTAGAATAATACATCACCATAGGGAGCACACAAATTTTATTCACCAAAAAGCATGATGGAACCTTTAGATTGTGCATAGATTATCGGCAGCTAAATCCTGTTACGATAAAGAACAAGTATCCTCTGCCTAAGATTGATGAGTTGTTTGATTAGTTAGAAGGTTTGTGGTGTTTCTTGAAGATATTTTTGAGATCGAGATACCATTAACTCAGGATTAAGGAAGAGGGTATTCCCAAAATAGCTTTCAAGACCTGGTATGGACACTTTAAGTTTCTAGTGATATCGTTTGGATTAACGAATGCTCAGACAGCCTTCATAGATCTGATGAACTGAATATTCATGCCCTATCTAGATCAATTTGTGATCGTGTTCATCGACGACATTTTGGTTTATTCTAAAACTTGTGAGGAGCATGAGTAGTATCTTAGAATCATGCTTCAGACTCTAGGGAGCACCAGTTGTATGCTAAGAAGGAAAAATGTGAGTTCTGGTTGACAGAAGTCAAGTTTCTAGGACATGTTATCTCTAAGCATAGCATTTCAGTGGATCCTTCTAAGATTGAAGCATAGTAAAATAGGAACGACCGAGGAATGTGACAGAAATCTGTAGCTTTTTAGGACTTGTAGGGTATTATAGAAAGTTTGTGAAGGATTTCTCGAAGATAGCAGCGCCATTGAAAAGATTGATCAAGAAAAATGTCAAGTTCGAGTGGGACGAAGAATGCGAGTTTGCCTTTCAAAAATTACAGAATCGGTTGACTTCAGCTCCGGTATTGATTATTCCCAACAGTGAAGACCTGTACGAAGTTTATACAAATGTGTCAGGACATAGACTTGGATGTGTGTTGATGCAACACAGACGTGTGATAGTGTATAGATGGAGACAGCTACGACTTCACGAGCGAAATTATCCTACTCACGATTTGGAGCTTGCAGCGGTGGCTCACACGCTAAAGATTTAGAGATGTTATTTGTACGGGGCGACATTTCAGGTTTT